>JAOTNS010000418.1:600000-870896 GCA_028476615.1 Culter alburnus
AGAGCAGCACCTGATAAGAACAATGACGTTGGGGTCAGGATAAAGAAATGTGCATGATGCCCCTTCAGAAAATGGCCTAAGCTTATTTGCTAGTCTTAACCGTTCTTTCAGTCTGGTCAAGCTGGTTTTTTGTTGGTTTAGCTGGTCAGCAAGCTGGTCTTCCAGCATGATCAACTGGCAAGTGCCTAAAACCCTTCAAAGACCTATTTAGGCTGTTTTTACTGGTCTTAGTTGGTCTCCTGGCCTGGCCAAGCTGGTGTTCAGTTGGTTTAGTTGGCCAACAAGCTGGACTCCCAGCCTGACATGTGCTCAAAACCCATCTAAAACCAGTTTAGGCTGTTTTTCCTGGTCTATGTTGGTCTTCCATCCTGATGTCCAGTTGGTTCAGCTGGTTTTTCTCATCTTAGTTGGTCCCCTAGCCTGGTGTCTAGTCTTTCAGTCTAGGTGGACCAGGTGGTAAGTGCCGCTAAAAATGCTTCTAAAACCAGAAAACCAGACCTAAGAAGACCAGCAAACTAGATTAGGCTGGTTTAAGCCTTTTTTTTTCCTGAAGAGACCAAGTTGATGATGATCAAACAATAATTTATGACATGACAGTTTGAAAAAGCACATGAAGCAGTTTGTTTACCCTGTATTGCTAGTCTGAGATTTTCGAATCAAATACTACACTTCCAAATTTTCAGAAGTGACATTTGTGAATGTAATCAAAAATGTTGTCGCTTCAAATAATAATAAAAAAAATCTATAAAATCTATTTATTATTAATTATACTTTCCACTGTATAAACAGTTTGATATGAGAAATGATTAACGATGAATGAAGATTAACTATAAATATTGATATCAGGCCTGTTATCTCCAAATCATGTCAGACATCTCAAGTCCATCTGATAGTCCACCGTATTCAGAGAACGAAAAAGAAACTGCAGTTCTTTAATTCTCACAGACAAAAGGCTGAGCAACGAACCTCCCACACTGTCTCTATTCCTAATGGAAAACAAACAGAGACTTAATGGAGGATTCTTTGAAATGTGGAGGGATGTTTTACAAGCGCTGCACATAAGATGCCTCACCACAGCAGAGAGGAGCAAAGGTTGCAGGAACAAAGAACCACTCCAGATGCGAGACCACCCACATGCGGGCCAGAACCAAACATGCACGTCTCGGGGACCCAGCAATGCCTTTCGGAAGTCTCCAATAAAGGGCAACTCGCATGACTAGTTCTTTAAAATGATCTGAACTAACATCGCACATACTGCTATATGCCAAGCTTTAATCCCTGCTGAAAAATCTTAATCCAGCCTAAGGTTTTTAGCTGGTTTAAGTTGATGATGCTCGGTGGATCTCAAACAGGGGACTGGGCCCACAAGAGGGCAAACTTCCAGTGGGGCCCCAATTTGAGTAATGACTCTTAATTAAAATGCTAAAAAAGCTAAAAATAAACGTACCAAATGAACCTGACATATTTTAAGTCTGATTAAGCTGAATCCCCTTTAAACCATTAAAGTTGACTAGCCTAACTAGGACCAGCAAAAAAAACCTGTGGCTGGTTTGATGTTTTTTTTTTCAACAGGCATATCCAGGTGGGACAAAACCTGTTTTTTAAACATCTGTCCAATCAGTCAGTGTCCTTCTGACAGTGATACAGAAATAACCAAGCACTCATTCATCACATGGAGAGAGTTTGTACAGGAAGCCTATATTCAGACTCTCCTCATTTCCCGTGCCATGCGCTGAACAGATGACTGTTCAGAGGAGCAAAGCTTTGATCTACGACTCTAATCTATCACACCATTAAGCCACCCAATATGGCAGGCGGTGTCTTGTTGTCAGCATGCTAAATGTTAAAGAGTTTTACCCGAGGCATGACGAATGTAGGGGCGGAAAAGACACGTTTGTGTTTGGGAGAGGGAGTGTGTGTACGTGTTTTTGCATGTCTGAGAGGGAGCGATCTAGACTGTCGATATGAACAAACAGCAATTTAGCCATTATAAAACCCTGGCTACCGTATCTATTAGTGTGTTTGTGATGAGACACACAGATTGTAGCGATAAATGAAAATATTTTAGAAAAACTGATGTCCTGAGCTGAGGTTTTGGGGATATAAATGTGCCTGGGCTGGAAGATTTTAGTTGGTCTTAGAAACTTGAGAAAAATGGAAGAACCAGTGCTGGTGAAATAAATAAATACGGAAAAATATATTGCCTCTCAAACTTGGGAGGTGAAACCCTTCAACTCCAGATAGTGGCCGCAGATCTTTTTTAGAAGGGTCCAATCTGAATTTGAGTGACCATGGAAGACATGAAGTAACAGTAGTCATGGCATTGGAAGTATTAGGAGGACAGGAAATTACAGACTTGTTTACTTATGGTATGTTATTTGTTTGTGAGATTATGTGAATGCATAATGACTGCATAGTGGAATTTGTGTGTTTTATGTCTGCAAATATGAATTTTCCTCATCCCATCTCCATCCTTTTTCATATTTTACTTCTATGCATCTCCCATGCTGATGAGGTGGATTGCCCACAGTTCTCTCCCTGTGATGGGCAAGCCAGTTCACCTCAAACCAGCTTAACAACTTTCTAATTTAAAAAAACCTACAGCACGAGCGCAGCGGGAGAGCCACTGAGTGTTAGCGACTACTGACGTGATGAGCTATGAGGTTAGTCATCATTAAACAGCACTACTACTACTACTACTACTGACAAAGAGCAGGAATGATGCTATTAGTTTAATTGTAGAACTAGTGATTATTGCCCAACTGAGGGTTTATGGGCTGAAAGAGACACTACGAGAAGACAAACCCAGTTTGTAGCTCTCAGCTGTGGAGAGCAAGTGCTCGTGTCCTTTTGGCTCTTTGTGCCTCGCTGTGTTGTCTCGTGCGATCTCCTCGATGGAAGGAGAGATGGAGGACTAAAGGACGCATGGATTCGGGTATGGAGAAGGAGAGGGCAAGAGCGAGAATCGCCCTCAGGGGAATCCGTCATCGTCAGGACTGAGCGCCACGCGCTGCGGAGAGCAGATAAAAAACAGTTACACGTGTTGAGAGAAAGAGGGAGAGAAATAAATACATAGAAAAGAACGAGAAGGCCCATGGAGTAGGAGAAACATCCGATATGCAGATCCCCACACACACACAGTGAAGAGTGCGACGTGTGGGGCGCTGGAGAGAATCCTGTTATGCCACTGGGGCGGCCCGCCCCGTTGCTGCTGCGCGACTGATGTCTTTATCTCTGCTTGTGCTTGACATGCCGACTGTAGCACAGGAAGCTTAAAACACACTGTTATAATCCCTCCATCTGACTAACTGTTTACTACTTCAGCCCAGGCCGACAATTACGTGAATATATGAGTAAATCATTTCATCACCCAAATAAATATACAGCAAAACATCTAAATAAATAAATAAAATTAATTATTAAAAGATTGTCCAGTCATTTAAGGTGCTAACTGCTCATCCCTAAAGCAATTATATTCAATTAATAATAATAATAATAAAAAAAACAACAACTATGGGATAATGGGAGAGCACAATTTCAAAGCTTTCAAACATGGAAAGCATTTAAAGCTTTACACACACACACACACAACACGAAAAAACGAAGACTATGGCTGCATCCAAAATCGCATACTTCCCTACTATACAGTAGACGAAAAACAGTAGAATGCCCAAAATACAGTATTCATAAAAGAGTAGTGAAAAGTTCCCGGATGACCTATTACTTCCAGCGAGATTCTGAAGTGTGCATCAAATTGACACTTTATTATCCCTTGAGGCCATGAGAGACAATTTGTGAATGGCAGTGAAGTGAAGCAACTAAGACTGGAAGGTCACATGATAATGACAACATGGCGAATGTAGTATGTATATACTAAATTCATTCATGCTATATAAAAAGGTACTTTTTAACTACTTGTTCCAAAAAAAGTACCTACTTAGAGAGTATGTGATTTAGAACGCAGCCTATGGGAAACAAACAGACAACTAATTAAACTTCACACGGAAATCCGTACACTAATTAATTAAACATACATTTGAATGAAAATGTGTGGTGAATTATGAGTATAAATATGAGTGAGGAAAGAGGCAGCATAATGCCCTCTCTTAGGGATTTTTGTCTTAGCCCCACCCTTGTTTTTTATCACTATTGCCTTCCTCCCTTTGTTCACTTCGCACTGGACAGCATAGGTGCCCCTGAATACCAATGAGCTGCCGGGTCTGGGATACCGCCCCCCAGTGGCAGTGCTAGGTATGGCTGTCTGGCACTGCCACTCACTGCTGGGTAGACGTGGCCGATCTGCTCGCTGCGGCCGATGTGGATTTCGTCATCGTCGTCCTCCGTGGTCTTGCGGTAAACGGGGTTGTCGAAGTTCATGCTCTTGGTATTCCGTCTCCTCCAGTTGCGCCACACCAGGTAGCCTCCGGTACACATCAGGCCGATGACCACTGTGGCAAGGATAGGAACTGCATGCGTTTAACACACAGTCAACACATATGGCGGGGGCGTTAACACAGCCAGGGGACACAGAGCAGAGCATAATGACACACACACACACACACATATATACAACCACACACACTCAAACCTTAAGGTGCATCATGGCAGACCAGGGTCAAATGGTTTCATTAAAATAATTTCTAAAACAACAAATATGGTTGAAAAATTCAGCTTTGCCATCACAGAAATAAATTACATTTTAAAATATATTAAAATAGAAAACCGCTGTTTTGTATTAATATTTTACAATATTACTGTTTTTTGACCAAACAAATGTAGTGTAGGTCAGAGACTTCTTTCAAAAACGTTGAAAAATTGTATCGACCCCAAACTTTTGAATGGTAGTATGCATAATTTAAGAACAGTATGATCATATCGCTACCAAAATAACTACTTCAAAAGCTACTTTAAAAATGCTATTTATGTATATTTGAACTAGGGCTGCCAAAGACATACCTTTCCCACTCACTCACACACACAGTGGCTTAGTGGAATATGTGAAGGGGGTGCTCGCATGCTCAGTGAGAAAGCAGGGGTCTAAGGGGACCAGGAGAAATCGAATTGGACTGTGTGTATGCGCACACACGCCTACATGCGAATGGTTGGGGGGAGCGCATTGCTATTTCAGGGTGAATTGATAACCATGTGTGGCTTTACTGCAGTGGCTGGCTAACCCCTTCCCTAATTTAAAAGATCAGCCGTGGCTGTTCTGGTCCCCTGGAAGTTCTCCCTAATTGCTCTTTTGTCTGGGGGGCCGCAGAGACCTCCTCATGATGTGTTTTCCTCCATCACACAGGTTCTATTGTCTGGCTATAAACACTTGGATTGCATTCTGTCTATGAATTACATTCATTATTTTCAAACTACAATAAAAGAAAGCATTTAGAAAAATGTTACAATTTTAAGATAAGAGGAGTGGACATAGAGGGACCGTAATTACACAGAAAAATGGTTTTTAGAGGAAAGGTATTTCACTTAGTGTCTTTCATTTGAATATGAGCACAGACAAGGTCATTTCAATCCCACTAAGCCACTTGCCAGACACAGCTCAAACAATCAATGAAGTCCATCAGGTCCTTTTGACAGAGACTTTGAGATATATACATTTACATATACTGTACTTTATACATATACTGTTTAGTTCAAACAGTCAAAAGGATGATGAATAGAAACTGAGAGAATGATCACAAAATCGAAATGCATGAGTGACACTTCTCTTTGTAGAATCAAAAATAACCATTTATAAAGCACTAATTTTAAAAAGAGCACAATATTTTTTTAACCATGTTGTAAGATGAAAATTTCTGCAATTACCCTTTAGTTTTAAAAACAATTTAAGCTAAATTGACAGAATTTGTGGATGGTATAATGTACAGTAAGGCTCTTACAAAAAGTCTATAGGGTGAATAGGTACGGCACCGTAATAACAGTTTAAGATATGGAACCAGAGCCTAAAACTACATTTTCGCCACACCTGCCAATGGCTGGTGACTTAAAGGGTTAGTTCACCCAAAAATGAAAATCTCACTTTCATGCTGTTCCAAACCCGTATGACCTTTCTCATCTTCCGAACACAAATTAAGATATTTTTGATGAAATCCGAGAGCTCTCTGACTCCTCCATAGACAGCAATTTAACTACCACTGTCAAGGACCAGAAAGGTAGTAAAGACATCATTAAAATAGTCCACGTGACTACAGTGTTCAACCTTAATTGCGCAAAAAAAAAAAAAATTACTTACTGAGCTGGTGTTCGGATGTAGAACACGGAAGAGCTGCACTGTTTACTACATCAACAGTGCAGGAAACTGACAGGCAAGAGAAAGATTGTTGAATAAAGTCGATATTTTTGTTTTTTTTTGCACACAAAAAGTATTCGTTGCTTCATAAAAGTAAGGTTCACCCACTGTAATCACATGGACTACTTTAAACAATGTCTTTAATACCTTTCTGGGCCTTGACAGTGGGAATTAAATTGCTGTCTAAGGAGGAGTCAGAGAGCTCTCGGATTTCATCAAAAATATGTTTGCGTTCCGAAGATGAATGAAGGTCTTATGGGTTTGGGACAACATGAGGGTGAGTAAATAATGACAGAATTTTCATTTTTGGGTGAACTAACCCTTTAAGAAAATTTACTGGCCATTTATTTTTACTGGCGCTCCAATTCGCGTACTTATGCACTATTCTATGACAAGGTTACATGTTTTCAGGCGTGTTCAGCGTTGCAGGTGTGATGTTGTTTTTTTAAATTGTTGTGTCATCATCAAATTAAAACCACAGACAGCAACAGGAATATTATAATAGGCTGCTGTCACTTTAAGAGCTAATGCACGGATCCAATATACTGATTCACATGCGTTTTCTTTCAACTGTTCATGTTCATTTAAGACATAATTGACAATGTTTACGAGGATACTTGCCAAGACAGGCATTTTGACATACTTGTGTTTGAATATCTGTTCAAGCTTAAGAAGACATGAAAGAGAGCATTCGCACACTGTCTGAGATGCGGCTTTCTGAACGTACGCTTCAGATGTATGCACGCACAAATAAAGGAATTGAGTTAACTTTCGTGTCTTCTTGCGTTTTCATAATGATGCAGCACTGGCCTGTATTCTGTTATGAGCTTCGTCCATGTTTGTTCACGTTCATGTTCTCACAACATTGCATTGTTAGGATTCATAAAAATGTTACCAGCCAAATGGCAATTGACACCTTTTCATATACTCGCCAACACCGATTTTTACTCCATTTAGTGCTCGCATTTGACACAGAACGAGAAATTCATCAACCTGGAAAATTAGTCCTCGTCAGCTCAAAAGGACAATTTAGACTTTATAGTTCAAATTATATATAAATAACATATTAACATTATAAAAGCAATGTTTAAAAAATTTAATTCACTTTTCTTGCAAAAAATGGACCTCATTACATCTATTTTGGCAAGTTGAAAGATTTTTAATTTATTTATTTAAATATTTGCAATGACACTGAGTGACTATCATTTTTTTTACTGCTTCAAAAAAAAAAAGTTGCACAATGTTTCTAGGCAACAAGCAACTTCATTCAATTCATTCAATAAAAAGCAATTCAAATTAATACAAATAATTAATATCTAAATGTCTAAACTTGCTAAGAGTAATAAGTTCAAGATCAAAAATGTGTGCCCTCCACATGATTTACCATGCCAGAATAAGAATTGACAGATTAGAACGACCACCGTGTTGTAATATGACCTTGAAAAAGCTTTTACTAGTTTATTCTATGTAATCTCTTTGAATAAATATTTATTATTAAGATAAGAGTTTTGTTTTATGCATCATGTGCTTGCAAAGTGAAGAAAATGGTGTTGTCACACTGATGTAACATCGTGTAACTTTTTAAAGAGCTATACTGTACATACGTTTTTCTTTAACTCAAATGAGTCGAAATTATTTTCCGGATTAATTAGCATGCTGTCGATAGCACTTAAATTATATTTAACCTGGAATATTAAGCTAAATGGAGCAGCAGCAAGTTTATAAATGGCTAGTTAAGATCACAGTAAGTGTCTCCAAAGCAAATAGTGCACATAAAGCTGTAGGGCAAAGCTGTTTATCTACTGGGTGAACAAGGCTGAATTCAAAATGCAGGATAAAATGCTTGGTTAACTTTAAAACTCACCTATTGGAATGACAATACCCAGAACTGCAACAGTTATATTGCTACCAAGGAGGAAGTGGTCATTTCCACTGCCAGCTGTAACAGAGAGAAAGAAGAGAGAAAGATGAAGTGATGATGGGTGACAACAGTCGATAAAGAGAAACGCTTTATTTACTTTCCATTTAATCACAAGATCATAACAGATCTTGTCATTTGCAGTTATTGAGTCTGAGTAAATGACAGACTATTCCTTTAAAGCATCAAAATAAATACTGACTCAGGTACAGTATTTTGTCACCAGCATTTTCATTTAGATGAATCTTTTACAGTTTTTATAGTAAAGTGCCCATTTATCTTGATATCTTGCCCAAGGCCTTATATTACTATTCATATACCACTTTGCTTTTGCTGTTGCTTCCCCTCTTAAGGTTTCCACCAAATAAATCCCAC
The DNA here is from genome assembly GCA_028476615.1 of Culter alburnus. Classification (NCBI taxonomy): domain Eukaryota; kingdom Metazoa; phylum Chordata; class Actinopteri; order Cypriniformes; family Xenocyprididae; genus Culter; species Culter alburnus. Next base: position 608,592 of record JAOTNS010000418.1, read on the forward strand.
CTCAATCTCACTATTAGCACATGCCCCACCATTAGCTACAGCATAATTAGTGTCTGATAATGGAGTCTGAGCCGAGAGATTAAGAGGACTGGATGGTACATCACTGGCATACAGATACAGACAACACAGTCTGAGTATAAAAAAAAAAAAAAAAAAAAAATACAGTGCTTGGAAATTCATTACGAAAAGAAATGCAGTATATACAGTAACGATTCCAAATAAAGGTAAAGGAAATGAGGGAAAACATATTGTGAGTAATGGGATCCTCTTAAAGCTACAGTGAACATGTTATTTATGTGATACTAGTGACATCTGGGTTTCTATGGCAACACTTCATTTGAATCATCTGCTTCTGTTTGTATATAGTGTATAGTTCCTGTTTAAGTGGATTTTTTCCCCCTTTTTTCCCCAATTTGAATTTCCCTTTATGCTGAAGCATTATTCAGAGCCATATGTCTGTGAATAGATGTGGGGTTGTCTCCAAACTCACAGACAAGCTCATTAATGTGGAAATGCTTTTAGTATAAGCAACTCACCTGTAACAGGTGATACAAACTCCATTATGATCAAATACAATAAAAACTGTAATATTGTGAAATATTATTACAATTTAAAATAACCGTTTTCTATTTTAATATATTTTAAAATGTAATTTATTCATATAATGGCAAAGCTGAATTTTCAGCCTTCAGTGTCACGTGAACCTGTAGAAATCATTCTAAAATGCTGATTTGGTGCTCAAGAAACATTTACTTTTAGCAATGTTGAAAATGGTAGTTCTGCTTAAAATATTGTGGAAAGCATCTTTACTGTCACTTTGGATCAATTTAATGCATCTTTGAGGAATAAAAGTATTAATTTCTTTCAAAAAACCAAACAAAAAACAAAACCCTACTGACCCAAAACATTTGAACAATAGTGTATAATCCTATAAGTCCTATTTGGAGAATTCTCTCTAAATCTACAGGCAAGTCTTTGTCTTCATTAGTAAGCAGCCATAAAACGCAGAAAGGGTGCTGGCATAATTCAGGACTGTCCTCAGTGCAGCAATTTACAGGTTTTATGTAATGGAGAGTTTCACCACTTCTGCCATATAATATGCTGGTAGTCATAAAATATTCAAGAACCAAATTTATGGTTACCATCAAGAATGGCCACTTCTGCACATTGATTGTGGGCTGGGGGTGAAAGAGCTATTAAAATGGTTGTTTTTCTATATTTCTTGGCTAGACAGAGAACAAACTTGTGAAGGATTTTCATGGTTATAGATCCTATTACTGAAGTCACTAATGCCTTTTTCCTGCTGCGTCCAGGTGGCCGTGTACCTGAGCGTCCCCACACATGGCCCACTGGCTGTGGGGTGTGAGAGTGAAACACTGACTGTGGAGAGGAACAAGGCTGAGGGCAATGTTCATCAGTCAGGGCTGGCTGCTCTAATTCAGCACAGACACACACTGGGACCCTCGGCGACTACTGCTGCCTCATCTATCACTCTCAAGTGGCCCAGCGATGCTCGGCAAGCAAATTCCACCACACATTAACTTTCACAGACTCTGAGGGTTACTGTACAAGTACTGTATAAGAGCTTTTATATAAGCCTCAGGCCTTCAGCTGAAAGCTGTGCTGAAGTTTAGAACAACAACACATGCTCATGTGATATTGGTTTTGTACAACAGTCCAAAGAATATCTGCATAAGGCTCAATGATATATATGCTACCGTTTCAAAAGTTTCTAATACTCACTAAGGCAGCATTTATTAGATAAAAAATACAGTAAAAATTATAATATTCTAAAATATTATTACAATTTAAAATAACTTTTCTATTTTAATATTTTTAAACTGTGATGGCAAAGCTGAATTTTCAGCAGTCTTCAGTTTCACATGTTCCTTCAGAAATCATTCCAATATATTGATTTGATGCTCTTATTATTATCAACATTAAAAACAGTTCTGCTTAATATTTTAAGGTGTGCAAGGTGTGTCTACTCTTTATATTCATCTTGGTTTCATATAGTTTTGAAAAACATTTATAGAATTTTAAGAAAAGTTATATGAAAATGACGTTATAAAAAAATGTCACATGGTATAACTATCAAGTATAAGTAACATATTCATGATACCTTAAATACATTTCCACACCTTAATCATTATTTTCAAAAATGTTTTAAAATATATTTTTCATGGTAAAAAGTATTTTTAATTAATAATTCATAACATTCATTACATTTTTGGGAAGCTCAATCACATGACATTTTACAACCTGGAATAACCTTTCCTTGTCATAAATAGATTAAATGATCTGATATTTTGATACATACTGACCTAGACACACAATCATTAGACTTTGCAGGGGTCCTCTCTATGATATAAGTTCCCATTTTATGCATAAAATTTAAAAGCATGCTCATCGTTGTAGAGGTGTACTCAAGTCATTGTATATGATTTGCACTGTAATATAATTTTGAATAAAATTATAGATACTGGGGTGGGCGATATGACCAAATTCTTATTTCACAATATGTGAAATTTTATTTCACGATAACGATATATATCACGATATAGTTATTTTGTGTCATTTCATCTCATTTCTGTTATTAAAAATAAGAAAAAATTACAAACAATAGGACAAATACAATGTAACAAAAATATGAATTAAACAAATTAAGATTTTACAGGTTTATTTAACATGTAGTTAGAATTAGTACAGAAATTTAAATAATCAAATGTAAAAGTAAAATATTGCATAGTCTTCACTGTATTAATTAAATATAAATATATTCTTATTAAAGCTAAAAAGTCAAGAGCAGTATGTTATTTTCTCTTTTGTTTAATTCACATTACACCACGTTCCAAATTATTATGCAAGTGACATATCAGTAAGTTTTCAGTAGAATAAGCATTCAGATTTTAGTTTTTCTAAGAAAATGTTTGTTTGTTTATTTATCCATGTCTTTTTAGATAACTGGTATGAATCTCAGACAAAATAATTTGCCAGGTGTATGGAAACCCTACATAGAGGTTTGTTCCACATTAATGACATAGCAGCAGGTAGGTATATTAGGCTGCTGTCACTTTAAGACCAAACGCACGGATCCATTATACTGATACACATCCGGTTTATAGCCAACTGTTTACTTTCACTTGAGACATGGTGGGCTGTGTTCACATAGATACTCCACACGATGGGCATTTTAACATTATTGCATGTGTATTTGACAATTCAAGCGCAATAAGACATGAGAGAACTTGCAATCGCATACTGAGAGACAAGGCTTTCTGTGCACCGCATAGAGTTCTTTTTCACTGCTTATTGTTCTTAACACTTTTTAACATTGAGCACGTCCCAAATTTGCGATTGCCTTCTGAGAGGCAGATTTCTGTGCGCGTACTTTGGCAGTGTGCCAGTCAGCACGAGCACCGCACTGAGATCTAATAGATACAGACAAAAAGAGCATCGTGTCACTGACTCATAATGCAAAACAGAAGCTCAAACTCACCGCGATGAGAGAGATTGGCATTGGCCCCTTGTATGCTGTTGCCGTGGGCAATGGTTGTAGATGTCTGTTTGTGATCTGCTGTCATCTGAGTGGAGGTTGGCTGTTTCCATGGTGCTGTAGTGCTGGACTGAGTGGTCACCATTGTTGAAGTGGCCGTGGAGTGTGTGGTGGTGAAATGATATGTTCTGGAATGAGTGGATGTTCTGGGGCTGGTGGTGGTTGTACTTGATACTACTGTTTTAGGTGCAGTTGTAGTGAATGTACTGGTGGTTGTAGGTGTACTGGTGCTTGTAGTTGGAGTGGTGATTGTAGAAGTCACAGTAATAGAAGGTTCTGGTGTTGTTGAAATAATGGTTGTACTTGCAGCAGTTGTTGTTGTTTTGGGTTTGACTACAACAAATGAAAAAGATATGATAAAAAGAGTCAGATTTGTTATTCCTAGAAACAACTGAAGTTGAAACTTCCTGTAATCTCTTCAGTCTGTCTAAATCACAACATTCAACTCTCAAAATCTACTCACAATCATGAATCAGTAGACATTTGTTTCTTTAAAGTGTGTCCTAGTATGTGTAAACTTGACCTGGGGCTCTGTTTTTCTTTACCTGTCACGCAGCGGCGCATGTCCGGGCCCAGTTCCATGCTGTCGGGGCAGGCACATGTGTACTTGGGCGAGTGGTCAGTGATCTGAGGAGCTCTGAGGCACAGGTACTCACAGCCTCCATTGGGCAAACTCCCCATGTTGCATGTGTCTGGAGCTACAGAGGAAAACTTGTTTAATTCTGATGTATTAGCCTCTGGAATTGTTGCATAGTAGTGTATATGAGCACAGACATTAAAATATAAGCATGAGAGCTGAACTATTAAGATGCATTCACATTGACAGTGACTAGAAGTCATTCATTTTCAGTGAAGGCTGTACCACATGAGGTTTGGAAATAAAAAGTTGAGGGTCCAGCATATTTATTCAGCTTAATTCACTTTAAAATTGTTTTCTATGCAGTTGTTTATGGGTAAAAATTGGATATGGATATTAAATATTGCAACAGTCATTTATCACTTCATTTCTGGGTTTTGAGTATGACAAATTATACTTTAATTTAAATACATTAATTTAAATATACACTTCTGTTCAAAAGTTTGGAGTCAGACTTTTATGTTTCAATTATTCTATTCATCAAGGATGCATTATATTGATCAAAAGTGACAGTAAAGACATCTGTAATGTTACAAAAAAATTCTATTTTAAATTAATGATGTTCTTTTGAACTTTTATATTCATCAAAAGATCCTGAAAAAGATGTATCACATTCTCCACAAAAATATTAGACAGCACAACTGTTTCTAAGATTGATAATAATAAGAAATGTCACCAAATCAAATCAGCATATTAGAGAATTGCTGTGTTCATAACATGTTGTAATTACCGTAATTATGGGATGACAACATGTGATGTTCTACTCTGAGCTGTTAACATTCTCTGACTCAGAATTATACATTTCTATGTCAACACTTTGAATGCCAATATGAATCTGCAGCAGTCAGGTGGTTTCATCAGTTTTATGAGGATGTGAGAGCTTTTTACAAGCTTTTTACATAATCTCATAATTGTGGTAATTATGACATGAATGCACCTAATGATTTCTGAAGGATCATGTGACACTGAAGACTGAAGTAATGGTTTGCTGAAAAAAAACTTTTTTTTTTTGCTTTAAAAAAAGAAAAGAAATAACTGCAGCCTTGATGATAATATGCATTACATAAAAAAAGTACTGACGTCAAACAAAAAAAGAAAAATACATGCATGCACAGTATGTATGTGTCTTAGGTTGATAAAAGGAGAGATTAAAAAATATATGTTAAAATAACGGAAATTGACTGAACTTAAGCAACTAGAATCAGTCTTTTGATGTCATCATTTGAACAAATACAGCAACGCAATGCATGGAAATCCATATGAAAGTTTGTTTAGCTCTGGAAACACTACTCAGAAAGCTCTTTTATGCAATAATATTTAACGTCTATCTCTTCCTTAAGAAGCATTTTCATGAAATCATGTTTTGCGGGGATGCATAGCTGATTAATATTTCACTCAGAGACACTTGAGATACAAAAAGCGGTTGGATTCCATTCTCATCATTTCTCGTTCAGCATAAGTGTGTTTTCCTGCTTCCGTTTGCATTTTTAGAGCAACACGTTTAATTCCTTGATTTAGATTTAAATAGCACTTCTCATTTATTAATGTGAGGAGGCTGTAAATTGGTTCTTCTGCTAGCACGCTGCATGTGGTCTGTTTGTGATAAAAGGATGAAAACAAAGAATCCAAATCTGCACACACACACGCATACAGCCTCTTTCATTTTCTCTGCCTGTCTCTAGAATAACAATTCACCATAAATATGCTATTCAATGATAGGACCACTATTACTGGGGGAAAAAACAGAGTCAGCAAAGATTTGCCTCTCATCATTATAACAATGCTAAAAAGGTGACACTGTGAAAATAATACAGTTCAAGCATTGTTTCTATTAGCTCCTGAGAGGCATTAGCTGAATTAAGCAGGCGTTTTTTGAAAATAAATGGCCTCTTCACATGTGAAATAAGCAAAAACACCGCTTAGTTTTAGTAAATCATCTTTTCAGACTGGGAAGTTTTGAGTTCTCAGTGTTTCAAGTCTTTTATCTCAAAAGATCAAGGACAATTTGATTCCTTATGATATTGAGTCCTTTAATGCATTAAAACATCTATCACTGGCTATTGAGCTCAACAGATAAAACAGACTGTTCAAAAGTTTGGGGTCAGTAAGATTTTTTTTTTTTTTTTTTTTTTTTAAAGAAAATAAGTTATTTTAAATTGTAATAATATTTCACAATATCACTATTTTTTTTTGTCTATCCGTGCCCATTATTCCCTATACTAAAATATGCTGTTATAAATAATGAAAAATGTGTGTCAATATCAAAACTACTCATAATTTATAGTAGTTAAGCTATAGTCAAGCTATGCTTTAGAAATAGTAGAACAGATTTAATCAGGCACAAAAACAATGAGGTAAATCAGTTAATTGTTTTTCAGTTCACTGAAATAACCTGGTCAAATTAATCAAATTGCATGAAAAATAAAAAAAAAATAAAATAAAATTGGGCTAATGCTACTTGAAATATTAAAGTAGCATTAGCCCAAATTGTTTTAGTGATTTTTCATGCAATTTGATTAATTTGACCAGGTTATTTCAGTGAACTGAAAAACAATTTAACATTTAAGTAGAGTGTTACAGCACAATAAACCAATAACTGTTAGAAATAAACAGAATAGAAAAAGCTTTTTATTAGAAAAACTACACTATTTTTACATTTTTACTGTCACACTATTGAAAAATGCAGTTAAGTAAACAGCTGCATTTAACTAGTTACTCTCCACCACTGCTCAGTCTATACACGTGCTGATGAAAAATCGGTTGGCATGTACCTGCATTCCACTTATTTCTCACCTTTAGGCTGCCGGAGCTCGTGGAACACCACCACATCCAGCGGGTTGTTGAGATGCTGAGCCAGCATTGCCACATCATGCCCAGTCAGTCGATTCACACTGTAGATGGCCTCATCCTCTAAGTCTGTCCAGTAAACCCGGTCCTGTAGAAACATACAGAATGTAAATTCTGCACAAGCAGAAGCAATTGCAGTCCTCTAGTTAAAACAGCATATTAGCATGGAACTAATAATGACAAGGTCATGGGTTTGATTCCAAGGGAATGCATGAAATTTGCTTTGGATAAAAGTATGCAAATTGGTAAAAGTGGCATGTTAGTTTTCTGCCCATCTTACACTACTGTTCAAAAGTTTGGGGTCGGATATTTTTTTTTTAAGGTTAAATGTTAAAGTCTTTAACATTTATTTGATAAAAACAGTAATATTGTGAAATATTATTATATTTTAAAATAACTTTTGTTTTTAATACATTTTAAAATATAATTTATTCCTGTGACACCAAAGCTGAATTTTATATATATATTTAACATTATATATATATATATATATATATATATATATATATATATACACACACACATATATACATATATATATATACACACACACACTACAATTCAAAAGTTATCATTAAGATTTTTAATGCTTTTAAAAGAAGTTTGTCTGCTCACCAAGGCTACATTTATTTAATTAAAAATACAGTTAAAACGGTAATACTATGAAATATTATTACAATTTAAAAAAACTGTTTTCTATTTGAAAATATTTAAAAATATAATTTATTCCTGTGATGCAAAGCTGAATTTTCAGCATCATTACTCCAGTCTCAGTGTCACATGATCCTTCAGAAATCATTCTAATAGCTGATTTATCATTTATTGTGTACAACTGTACAAAATATTTGCGTATATATATATATATAATATATATATATATATATATATATATATATATTTTTTTTTTTTTTTTTTTTCTCAGGATTCTTTGCTGAATAGAAAGTTCAAAAGAACAGTGTTTATTTGAAATATAATCTTTTTCAACATTATAAATGTATTTACTATCACTTTTGATCGATTTAATGCATCCTTGTTGAATAAAGTATTAATTTCTTTCAAAAAATAAAAATAAAAATTCTTACTGACCCCAAACGTTTGAACGGTAGTGTATAATGTTACAAAAGCTTTATTTTCAGATAAATGCTGTTCTTTTGAACTTTTTATTCATCAAGGAATCCTGAAAAAAAAGTACACAACTGTTTCAACATTAATAATAATACCTTTTTCTTGAGCAGCAAATCAGCATATTAGAATGATTTCTGAAGGACCATGTGACACTGAAGACGGAGTATGATGCTGAAATTTCAGCTTTGCCAACACAAGAAAAATGATATTTTAAATATTCAAATAGAAAACAGTTATTTTAAATTGTAAAACATTTCACAATATTACTGTTTTTACTGTATTTTTATTAAATAAATGTAGCCTTGGTGAGCAGACAAAACTTACTTTAAAAACATTAAAAATCGTACAGATCCCAATTTTTGAACGGTAGTGTATATTTATTATATATATATATATATATATATATATATATATGTATATATATGCACACAAACACACTGACTCAAAGAAAATCAATAGCATTTTGGGAGAAAACAATTGTCTTAGAGTGAATATTATCACTGTGCATAGATATTTTATTGTGAAGCAGTGAAAGCGTGATACACAGGGTACAAAAGAGACACTTGGATAGAATAAATCAAAAGCAGGTGTAATCTTTGGTAGGTTATGTATTTATGTATGCAATACACAAAAAGGAGAGAAAGGGTAGATGACAATGAAGGCTCCTGTGTCTTTTCATCAGACTAATTAAAGCTCGGAGCTCTATCTCACCTTTGTATCTATACCTACATAAGCCGGAAAGCACACACTCGGCTATCTGACAATACCACTTTCAACATTCTCTCCGCTTCTCCGTCTGTTTCCCTCCTCTGATCAGTCCTTATCATCCGCTACAGAAATATTGCAAATGTGCATGGTGAGATGGGCTGTTACTATGACAACCTGAGATTCATCTCCTTTTCAAAGGGATGCGGAAATGGATGAGGAAGTTCGGGACGGAGTGTTCGTGGGGTAACAAAAGAAAATGAGGGGAGGGTGCAAAAAAGAAGATCGAGCGGACTGAGCATGCCCAAGCGAGCAGCTGGCTCCGAGTATTAGAGGATGTTTACAGAGCCGTGCTTTTTTGGAAAGGTCAGGCTGCAGGATCCCAGTGGAGCTCCGTCAGGTGCTTCTGCTGGTGGCAGCTGATCAGTAGGACTCCTTAACCTGCACTAGACAGCATTCAAATTCTGCCGCATTGCAGCTCTCATCTAATGCAGGGGCCACAAGGCCACCATATCTGATCTAGATAACTGCTTTAATCTATGACACAAAAGCCTGGCTCCTAACGCCCATGTCTGAAATTTGTACTCCTTGAGCGTGGGGAGCATCTTTATTAAAACCTTTCATCATAGTATTCACTTCATTTGGGAAGAAGCAACTATCCCTGTGGGATTGGATTGGTCTTGACATTTTCAATGCTGCCCACTAACCAATGAAATAATGTGAAAGCTGGTGTAGAGATATTGGTCTGTTTTATGAGACAGGGCAATGTAAAGGTCATACATCGCCTGAAAAGGTGACTGGAAAATGGAGTAAACTTCTTATATGCAATTTAAGGTCTGCTGTGTTGGAAGCTAATATGTGGCGTTCAGTATTTAAATCAATAAAATAAACTTAGTTTACTAAAACCCTCTGTCATATTTCTCAAATCACATTCTCACTTATGGTTATTTGAATTTGCTATTATTTAAATAAATACATGCAAAATAAATAAATAAAAACACAACTGTTCAAAAGTTTGGCATCTGGAAGATTTTTTTTATGTTTTTGAAGTCTCTTATGCTCAACCAGGGCTGAATTTTTTTTTTTTTTTTTATCAAAAATACAGTAAAATAGTAATATTGTGAAATATTTTTAAAACTTAAAATAACTGTTTTCTATTATACATTATTTTAAAACAGCTTTTTCCCATGATATAAAAAGCTGAATTTTCAGCAGTCATTACTCCACATGATCCTTTAGAAATCATTCTAATACACTGATTTGGTTTACTTTGGTTCTACTTTTTGTTTTTCAGGATTCTTTGATGAATAGAAAGTTCAAAAGAACAGCATTCTTTTTTTCTTTTCTTTTTTTTGCTACAATGTGAAAGTCTTTACGGTCACTTTACTGTGTCCTAGCAAAATAAGAAGTATTAATTTCTTTCAAAAACCTTGCTGACCATAACCTTTTAATGCTTGTCTATGTTCATTATAATAAAATAATTATATTACTCAATGAAAGTATTATATTAATATTATTATTTCTTAAATGTTCTGTTCCTCACAAAAAGCTAACTTATGTCCCCTGAAGATGTGGAATATAGGGCACGAGTTGTAGTGAGCACTTTTATGGGTGTTTCTCTGGAATAATGAATGCCATATGGGTTTGGAACGACATGAAGGTGAGTAAATGATGAAAAAAGGGAGATCCTTGAAAATTCTGTCATCATTTACTCGCCCTCAAGTTGTTCCAAGCCTGTATGAATTTCTTCTGCTGAACACAAAAGAAGATATTTTGAAGAATGTCGGTAAAACAGTTGATGGGCCCCACTGAGTTCATTGTATTGTTGTATTGTTGGCATTATCGCCCTCAAGTTGTTCCAAGCCTGTATGAATTTCTTCTGCTGAACACAAAAGAAGATATTTTGAAGAATGTCGGTAAAACAGTTGATGGGCCCCACTGAGTTCATTGTATGGAAAAAAATACCATGGAAGTCAAATGTTTGGTTACCGACATTCTTCAAAATATCTTCTTTTGTGTTCAGCAGAAGTAAATGATGACAGTAAATGATTACTTTTTTGGGTGCTGCAACTATCCCTTTAATGCTTTTTGTGGTCCCACTTTATATTAATTGGCCTTAACTACTATGTACTTACATCAAAAAATAAGTACAATGTACTTATTGGGTTCATATTGAATTGCAAAACATGTTTGCAGCTATTGAGGTGGGATACAGGTAAGGTTAGGGAAAGCTTTGGTGGTATGGTATGTTTAAGGGTAGGGGTAAGGTGTAAGGGATGGTCAACAGTGTAATTAAATGTAATTACAGAAATTAATTACAGATGTAATTACATGCAGGTGTTTTTAAAATAGAAGTACAATGTAAACCATGTATGTACACAATAGTGCATTGTATCAAATGATTAATTTAAATGTAAGTACATAGTAGTTAAGGCCACTTAATATAAAGTGGGTCCCTTTTTATTCACTTTTGTGAAGCTGTCAATTACCAATAGGAAATGTGAAGAAATTAAATGTAATTTGAGCTGGGAGGTATGAGAAATTATGCAATTAAAAATAATGAACCAAAATAATGAGCTTATTGGAAATGACTCTTTCACCAAAGACAGCATGACTATTTCATACAGAAAGATCCCTATCTTCCTTTCCTATCTACAAGAAACCCCAAAAGTTTGGGGGAAGTTATCGGCTACAGTTGTCAATTACTGTTTTGAAACTTCAATAGCCAAGTGGAGAACTTTAGGACCAGCCTCAAGGGTACTGTAGTAATGTAGCAGTTCATTTCTCATGTGCCCTGGACAAAAGGAAGAGAATGAAGAAAGCATATTGTGTTTCCTTTTTCTAGGGCTCAGTCCCAGGTTGCCCTCCTACTGAGCTGGCTCATTGACTGGCCTGATGAAGAGTATTAGGCTATCTATTGCTTGGGCAAGGTCCTGCCTTCAGGTGCCTTAGGAGCTGCCAAAGTAAAAAGGCTTTTTAATTTGGTTTGTGTCTTTGGCTGGTGTCAGCCATACATCTTTTGGCCAGTGCTACTGTCTCACAGTGAGACCCATGTTCTTCAATTATACCCTCTGAGCAAAAAACATTTGTTTATATGAAGCCAAACTGAGCTTAGAAACCTCTCAAGGCCTGTTATTGTGAATGCAGCTCTATCTGTGCCTGCATGAATGAGTATGTCAGTACTATTTGATAAATTTGCTTGCCTCAAAAAGAGTCAGGGCGAAGGGATGTCCCAGATGATCCATGGAGGATAGCAAAACTCTACGGTTGTCTCCATTCAGGTCCACGCTGGAAATCAGATGAAGCTTGGAATCGACCCAGTAGAGTCGTCTACTAGATAGATCTGGAAGATGAAAGAACTTTTATATGTAGTGTATATGTAGCGCTTTAATAATACAACAAATGCTTTTAATTTAACATGAGTGGTCAAATGAAACAGAATAGTGGGTAGTATGTGAAGGGAAAATTCATATTTCAGTTCATATTCTATTATTTTTCATATTTCAAGTAAAAATGAAGGCAGTTTAAAATTAAATGAAAGGCACAGTTGATAGCACAATCAATGTAAGAAAAGAAAAAAAACACAATGCACTCCAAAATCTCACTGCTTTGCAAGGTTACTCACTCTTTTCCCATTAAAAAGGTATTTTGTTTCAATACAGACATAGCAATTCTCAATTCAACCTTTTTTTGTCAATAACTTTCTCTATCCATAACTGCTTTTTTAAATGGCTTTTATGTTAAGCGAGTCAGGAAAATGATGGCGATATTGACAGCGTTGCTTGAGCAATTCCATTTAGTTCTTCCCAAACTGACGGGTGATTTATGAGAAACAATGAAGGTGAATGATTCAAAGCCCTGTTGGCCACAGGAGGCTGCTCTTTATTATTAACACTCTTTCTTCTCCTTCTGCCGTCTGCCTCTGTGTTTGTTTGGTCTTTCTCAATTCTAATGTTTTTCTCTTTCTGTTATTTTGGCTGATGTTTTGTAATGATGGCAAAGACAGCTCTCTCATGTCTTGCTTTTTGGTATGGTATGCTTTGTTTTGCTTTCTGCTGTTTCTCTTTTATGTTTTGTTGTGTTTTTTGCTATTCTCTAGTGTGTGTTTCTCTACTTTGACTATATTTGAAGATGTGAATACATTTGTTCTGAATGGAGAAACTGAATTGCAAAACTTTCAAAAGGTATTACCGAGCGCAATCCCATTGGGCCATTCAATCCTCTCTGAAACCAGAACCTGACGATCCACCCCGTTCATTCCGGCTTTCTCGATCTTGGCCTGCGTTCCCCAATCCGACCAGTACATGAACCTGGGGGGTCAAAACAAACAGAACGTTCACGATCAGAATTATGGCTAGATCTAGACCAGTGGTTCTTGACCTTTGCGACTCCAAGGCCATCCATCGTCGACAACGATATTCAAAGGCTCCATGACTTCCATTTGTTTGTGATTTACTGGATAAGGATTAAGGATAATTATTTATAAAAATATATTTTACTTAATTTCTACTCAAAATATTTTAGAGCTTGGCATAACCAAAAATCATTATAAGAATGTCCATGGAGTTATAAGATTTTTATACATTTATATAGATTTTCCAGGTCTAGAAATTTTAAGGCTTCATCTTGAGGCTCCCTTAGAAGTTTGCAAAATCTATTTTCCTCCACATTTTCAGAGCTAGTGGGAAAATCTGTGGAATTTAAACAGGGTAAAATGTGTAAAACAGTGGTTTACCATTCTGGAAACTGAAAGTATTTCAAATTAGCCAAAAGACTAGGGGATATGTGAAATTTTGTGAATGACGGCTTTACAATTCTATAAAAAACAGCACAGGAGTTTCCTGGGATGGAGCCACAAAAGATTTATGTTATCAAATAAATGAGATACAGTTGAGTGGAAAATTAGGGAGCTCCGATGGCTCATCGTCTGTCAAAAATCCTCATTAAAAAGAGTCAGTATATAACTCCGTCCCTATAGGTGTGAAGTGGGCACTTTACCCACAGGCAACAATTAGTTAGTATGCTGACCAGCATGAACCCATTTGCATGTTTTTCATGCTCTTCTACTTCTGTAATACTGTGAAAAGAGCCCCAAGGGGAAAGATTCTTCATGATGAATGGCAGTAAAAGAAGAAATTATATATAAGAAGTGAAGGAACCTTTGGCAAAAATCTTGGTGTTGATCATGCACACTCATATTGACATTATTCATGATAATTCAATGATTATTTAATGCAAGAGTGTTTGAAAGGACTGATGCCTGATGTCATTCACATTTTCGAGTCTGCCGATTTTTACATTATAAACTTTATTGTTACCCTTGTCTTGGATCAACGGCGATGGCACGTGGTTCGCCAAGCTCTGTGTCGATCAACACCTTCCTCTTCTTGCCATCGGCAGTTGCGACAGAGATAGTTTTGTGTCCAGAGTCGGTCCAGTAGATGTTCTTATGGACCCAGTCCATTGCTAAGCCCTCTGGGGAATGTAGCGCAGTGTCTATGAGCGTGATCTGTTGAGAAGTATCGCTGGCTTTGTTGATATATGCGCTGAAGGGGAATAAACACACTGTTAATCTACATTCACAGCATTTTAAGCAGATGTTATCTATCTATCTATTCATAAACATTTACATCAAACACAAGGTATTCAATGCATCCAGCAGATTCATGGTGAATAAGCACATCACAAATAGCTGGCACTCACAGCTGTTGTTTGCGTACACATAAGCAGCAAAATGAAGCAACATCTGCATGTTTCTCAAAGAACAATTATAGGACAAAATGGCTGACTCTTGTGATCTTTTTTGCTGTATATGAAAGCTACAGTGATTTACAGTGAAGTAGATATGATTGCCATTTGAAGCATGGTGAAATCTGATGCCACTGTGATTGATCTTATGATTCAGCACTCATGAAAAAGCACCACATCACTTTGGTGTCACTTGGGTCATTTGATAAAAGAGATGGCATTTAAAAGCTCATACACATGTGTAAACAATAACTAGTGGGTAGTTACTGCCAATAGTGTAGTAGTTCCCTATCCTGTGTTTCCCATTTCTCCTGGCTATACTAACAAACAAGCATATTTTCATGAAAACACAATATGGAAATAAAAGCTAACATTTTGTCTGTAATCTTTTTATATACCCTACTGTTTGGGGCCAGTAACAAATACACGTTGGAAAGGTCACACGTGACATAGGCCGAATTACTGATCCAGTGTCTACAAAGCGAATGTGCAAAAGTCAAACGCCTTTTACAAAAAAAAAGGTAAAACAATGATGTCGGACAATTTTGAAGAGGGAGGATAAAATGAAATGGAGTTTTTTGCCCTACCGCGGTACTTCCGCCTATGTTACGCGTGACCTTTACAACGTGAGTATGTAATGCGTGCTGGATCACAGAGCTAGTGCAAGACGAGCATTCATGGTTAAAAAGTATATATAATTTTTTATTTTTTTAGAAAATTGCCGATCGTTTCACTAGACAAGACCCTTATTCCTCGGATGGGATCGTGTAGAGCCCTTTGAAGCTGCACTTAAACTGCAATTTGGACCTTCAACCTGTTGTAGCCCAGTGAATTCCACTATATGGAGAAAAATTGTATGTCATTTTATCTTTCAGTTTCAGTAAATAATACGCTTAAAAATCCTGCCAACTCTTTTACTATGTTTGTATAAAATTGAAAATCGGTTACTGGTAGAAATTCCAGCATTAAAACTTTGTAGATTTGTGCAATAGAATATTTAAAATCTTAAAACACATACTTCAAATCTACAGAATATTTACTTTTAATATCAAACTGGAAAAGGCACCCATTTCATAGAATGACCCACCTTTCATTGGCAATGAGGGGGTGGTGTGTATTATAACCTGGTAATTTTCCATTTGCAGTCACCTAGTGCCTTTAACAGATGCTACTTCAACAGCCATCAAAATGGGCCCATCTCCCCTTTATAAGACACAGGACTTTGAGACACTCTTTTCAAAGTGTATCTTAAGTGAATCACAAGGACAGGGGAAATAGCAGCCAGGGAACATTTCTATTGCTTTCATTGGCTTGACTAGGAGCTCTATTAATAGGAACAGATTCCCTACCCCCTTTCAAACACTGATGATTCATAAATGAGACAAAAGGAATAAAAAGTAAAGAGACAAAGTGTTCTGCACTTAAACAATAGTGACTAAATAAGATGAGATAATCAATATAATGTGACGTCAAATGCTCAATTGCAGGTTCTTAATTTTGTATTCATTATAATAATAGTAAAAAGAGATAATTAAAAAAAGAATAGTACAGTCAGTTATGGACCAAATTCAATAGCAAAATTATTAAAAGTACTATAACACCATGTCCTTACTGAGCGCAACACAATAAATTACAGAGGAAATTTCAGTAAAAATAATGCTGTCACAATCACAGCCATTCACATTTTTGATTTGTAATATTTCACTGATTTAAATTAACTGTAGATGGGGCTACTCAGTACAACGCAACAAAAATAATAACCAAAATATTAACAAAATGTCCTGTCGCTCATCACAACACTCAGTAACAATTTAAAGGGATAGTTCACCCAAAAATGAAAATTTGATGTTTATCTGCTTACCCCCAGGGCATCCAAGATGTAGGTGACTTTGTTTCTTCAGTAGAACACAAATGATGATTTTTAACTCCAACCGTTGCCGTCTGTCAGTCGTATAATGCATGGCAATTGGAACTCTGTCTATAAGAGTAAAAAAAAACATGCACAGACAAATCCAAATTAAACCCTGCGGCTCGTGATGACACACTGATGTCCTAAGACACGAAACCGAACAGTATTTATATATTTTTTTTACCTCTAATACACCACTATGTCCAACTGCCTTGAGCATCCGGTGTGTGAGGTCTGAAAACGCGTTCTGATGCCGGAAGTGATCTCTCGCGCGTATGGTCAATGAGTGCGAGAGATCATTTGAGTTGTCAGAGTGCGTTTTCAGACCTCACACCCTGGATGCTCAAGGCAGATGGACATAGGTGTATTACAGGTAAAAATGATATAAATACTGTTCGGTTTCTTGCACAAACCAATCGTTTTCTGTCTTAGGACATCAATGTGTCGTCACGAGCCGCAGGGTTTAAATTGGATTTGTCTGTGCATGTTTTTTTTTTTTACTCTTATAGACAAAGTTCCCATTGACATGCATTTTACGACTGACAGACGGCAACGGTTGGAGTTAAAAATCATTTGTGTTCTACTGAAGAAACAAAGTCACCTACATCTTGGATGCCCTGGGGGTAAGCAGATAAACATCAAATTTTCATTTTTGGGTGAACTATCCCTTTAAAGTAAGTCAAACCATCGATCAAAGCGCAACCCACAGGGTGTATTGTGTTCATGAAAGGATAAAACAATGATGGTCTTGATCAACAAGAGCAACAATTTGCCTGTTTAATTAGCTGGGTTTGGGTTCCCTCTGACATCTTAATTACAGTAGGAGTCTTGCATCACATTAACCCAAAATGATGTTAATTGGAATTAATCAAAGCAATAAACACAACATTAACCTATCAACCTTTGTGCTGAATCATAAAAAGAGCCATTGTGAGCTCTCATGCAGGTGAACCATGACTCATTATTTAACAAAACAACTCTCTACTGACAACAGTGGTGAGCACAATAACCACATCACCCTCAAAATAGATGGATGCCGGTTTCAAGTAATATTTACTGTGGATTCCAACAATGGCCTTTAAAAGGTATATGCCTCATTTGAGGTTTCAGCTGTCAGCTGACATCTACACTGTTGCATCTTCACTGTAACCACAAATTCATGCCACTCTCCACCAGGGACATAAATTAAACTCTTTGCAGACAAGCAGAAGTATTTCCATTCTTCTGAGTGCTCTTCTCAGGGTTTATAAAGTGATAATGAACTGTCTTACGCCGTCCTAACACAAGCCCTCCTGAGGGGAGAGGGGATGAGTAATGGGACGCCTTATTGTGGGAGGTAAATTATGGGAAGCATATGGTGTGGCTAAAATGATTTAGAGATGGTCCTAGAGGCTGATGTGACTCAGGAAGTGAGGCGCAGACTAGAGCATGACAGGCCAGCATGCACACTGGGACAGAAAAGGACAAACGCTGGTCAAGTTTTTCAGCTGCTGTTGTAGCACAGGCAGGCTGTGTGACAGGCTGCTGTCCGACTGATAAGATGACTTTGTTAAAAGGTTGGTAGAGCTTATTCAAGACCTCCCATAAGGAATTAGAATTTCCTTCCATCAGGACAAAAATGCCTGAGGAAAGTGTTTTGTTATGGAGTAAGAGGAGTGAGAAATGTCAGGAATACAGCAATACAGTATTATTGGAAAGTTAGAACATGATACAATATACATGACCATTCAAAAGTTTGAGGTCTGTAATATTTTTAAATGAATTTGAAAGAAGTCTCTTATGCTCAGCAAGGCTGCATTTATTTGATCAGTAAAAATATTGTAAAATATTATCTTTATATAATATATACCTTACATTCCCCTTACACTGCCAGAAGAAACCCAAGAAAAAGTCTGCATGAAAATGAGCATAGAAGCAATTTCCTGCACATTTTTCAATCAATAATGCTGGTTGCTGGGAAAAAATCTCCAGAAAGTCTATGGCAGCTGTTCTCATGCATTTAAATATCAGCCAGCTGAGAGCAGGTTCTCAAAAGAGGGCTGCAACACTGCACCTTCTCCTCCTACCTGAGCACTGAACACTAATTGCAAATTATCCTTTTTAAATAAAGATTAAACAGCTGTCAAGTTAGAAGGAGGCAACATGATGTGCACTGGATATTGTTTAGGAGTGTAATGTTGGGCATACCTGAAGATCTTGCGATGGTAGAGGTCACACCAGTACATCTTGTTGGTGGTAACATCCACATCTAGGGCCACAGCGTTCTTCAGGGTCGGCACTACCTGTGTATAGTCCTTCTTCACCAGGTCTATGCGGCGGATCTCATGCCGGTTAGTAAACATAAGACATGGGCTTTTACCTATAAGGGGAACAGAAAATGCTTCATCAGCTCATTTGTTATCTTGGGATCATCCTAACAGATGATTGAGATGATAAACCAATCGATATTAGGCCATTTTGAGATAATCAACATCATCAACAACAACAAAAGAGACTTTTGCTTCTAAGAGAAAAAGACCTCAGAATTATCAAATGCATCTCCACCAGAGAAGAGATCATAAGTCATAACACACTTAGATCAAATTCATGATACCAAATTCTGCAAAGCCAAGAGAATTTAATAGTAACCCAAACAAAATTAAAAAAGTAGACCCGACCTGTTTGAAAATTTAAACTTTCAGTGTCTCTTCCTGACCTCTATATGTGTTATTTGCACTCATACTATTTATTAATTAGAAACGCACACTTATGGACAGCAAAAATATAACCACACGACTGCACTGCACCTATGTGTAAAAGTATTGATTTACATTTGTATTGCTTATTTCATTTGCAGAGTAGACTTGCACTAAAATGTAAACCACAGCATTAGTTTACCCATGAATGATGTGTTAGTCTGCAGTGCACCTGCAGACCATGTGGTTCAGGTTTCTGGGTTATTGACATGTGGCCAAAGTGGTTGTGAGTGTTATTACCTGCACTGTGGTGTGTATGCAGATATGAGCATGTGTGTACTGCTGGGCAGCTTAGTCACTGTGGTTTGATGCTTAGTCATGCCAACACAGAATATCACTGACCCTATTAATTTATCCTCTATGTAGCAGCAAGGGCACTCTCCCTTTTTCTGAGTCACTGAGTCCACTCCACCTCCCACCCACTTGATATGGGTGTAATTCATTTTCATTCTGTCACCTGCTCATGTCTCAAAAGAGTTCCTGAGGAAAAATCTGTTCTCCTAAACCTCATTGTACCCTTCCTGTGCCCTCTATTATACTTTCATTCAGCTTTTCAACTCTAATAAGCACATCGCGTCCAGACATCTCACGATTAGTATTACTGTAGAGGATATAATGCAGTTTTTCTCATGATTTGGGCTTCTCTCGCTCTCTTAAAGTATGTTTACAGTGACAGTGAAAGCAACTAGTCTTTTAAGTCTTTTTTTTTTTTAAATTCAAAGTTATTTAATTGAAATGCACATGCTATTTTTTTAAATTAATGAAACACGCAACAACTATTAATGGTAGTTAAAAAGAGTTAAATTAAGAATATCTACATTCTTAAAAACAATATAATATAATATAGGATGCATTTATTTAATCAAAAACACAGTAAAACAGTAATATTGTGAATATTACATTTAAAATTTTTTTTATTTTAATGTTTTTAAAATGAATTTATTCCTATGATGGCAAAGCTGATTTTTCAGCAGCCATTACTCCAGTCTACAGTGTCACATGCTGCTTCAGAAATCATTCTAGTATGCTGATTTGGTGCTCAAGAAAAAAATATCAATATTGATACTTTTTTTTTTTCAGGATACTTTGATGATTAGAAGTTCAAATAAACAGCATTTAGTAAATTAAAAATTTACACTTACTATACAATGGCTGATTTCAACCACTTGCCGAATCATCTCAGTGGATTGGATAATATGCAAACATTAGATTTATACATAAAACTTGCTTTTCTATCTCTGTTTAAAGCCTGAAAAGATTTTTCAGGTTTGGGATAGTCACAGAGACTTTTTTCAGAGACTATCTTTCCTCTCAGCAAAATCTTCCTTCACAGGACTATATGATCCATGGATGCCTTACAGCCAAGTGTTACAGACAAAGGAAAGACAAAAAGAGTGTGAAAACAGGGAATAATGCAGGGTGAGAGAGAGAGAGAGAGAGAGTGAGTAGCATAATCAGCAGCAGGTGCTGTGTGGTCAGAGTGCAGGAAAAGCGCTCAGGTTTTGCAGTGATGTAGGGTGGATGATGGAGCTGATGGATGAGACCTCATGTCTCTGTTATTCTCCTCCTCCCTCATTCCCTCACCACCCCTCACTCTTTCATACTTGATCTAGTCTGAGCCAAATACTGTTTTTTCTGAGGTGCTGAGCAGTGCTTTTGAGTTAGACAGGTGGATGGAAAGCCCGTCCAGATTGCGTTGGAAAGAGAACATTTCCTGCTGCTCTTCAGAAAGCCATCATGGACCACTGTATCGTCAGCAAATATGTTTTCAACAAGAGTCAGGATTCAATCATTTTTACCCATCTGCTGGAATTATCAATCATAGAAAGAAAGGGTGAATGAAAAAAGAATGGGTGAATGAAAAAAGAAAGAAGAGAGAGCAATGTCCCTTCCAGCTTTAGCTGAGCTGCATCACATTTACATAAAGCAGCATGCTGACCATCTTTGGTGTCATGACAACTGCTTTTGAGAAACTCATAAATCAGCACTTTCTCACATGGCCATACTGTATGTGCTATAAGCCTCTTCACTCTAAAGGTGATTCACTGCTGACTAAAGGGTTTTTCAAGCAAAAGGTCATGAACTCTTAAACTACCTTGATCCTGTATTACAAAGGACTTATAACAACTTATTCTAATACTTGAAATATGGTAAAGTGTTATGAATCAACTATATGCTGTGAACTAACTGCATAAATTACAACATTTACCATTTTTAGCTAATTCAATTATGTTAAGAGCCACTAATGGTACCAAAAAAAAACTACAAAAATAATTGGCATATTTGAAATGTTACATAGAAGCAAATGTGAAGAGGTGGTAACAAGCAGGGGAAAAATAAAAAAACCCCATAAAATTCTTACTTTTTGTAATGTAAAATATAATCTATGCAAGTGAAAGCTTTTTTTGCATTATGCATATTGTTATTAATAATAATTTATTATTGTTATTATTAAAAATAAATATTATCAATGCACACAGTTAATAATATTGTATAACAATATTTTTGCTCTGTACCGTGTTTATTATTTTGACAAAATGAAGAAAAAGAAAATAATAGTCCATTCCTGATATCAGTTAGTAGCAACTGGCTGAGGTTCTAAGCAAGGAGTTTCCTGTCATGCTAGTATAAATTATGATGGTAAATAAAAAAAAAATATATATATATATAACATCAAAAACATTACAACTTAACCCTCAAAAACAATTGCCTTACAATAATCTATAGTAAGATGCTTTCCTCAAAGCCACAGTGGCATAAGAACAAGACAACGACTCTCTAGTTTATGCTTCACACTTATTGGGGATCCACCATCATCCTCTTATGATGTGCCATCGTATCATTCATGCTTTTGATGCACAGCTTGTCTCAGTCCTTCACACACACTGTGCTCTGTTTCCAACACATCATTAACTCTGGACCAGTCGCCGGGATCTTTGAGCCTCCCTCTCAATGTCCACTGCAATTCTCCATTGTGCTTCACTTTTGAAACCATTTCGTCCAATATACCTCAGCTGCTTTAAATGGCAGCTCACAGAATAAATGCAAGGCACCAGTCCTGAAGACAACACGACACACCCAAACATGTATTTGATTTCCTCCATAAGCTGTTCCACACCGCAGACAGGCATCAACCTATTGGCTGACACCCAGTGTACAGAGCAGAGACAGCGTGACATAGTTTTCTCAAATTCTGGAGTCATATATAGGAAGTGGGGTGACGGAAAACAGGTGGGAGTGAAAGCATGAAGATAATCAAATGATCCATGTGTGGGTGTAACACCTTGAATGACAAGTAACAATGGAAAGAGATGGAGACAGACATGAAAAAGTGCCAGTTGTTTCCCATAACCCCCTCCATCATGTCACATAGCTGAGTTTCACAATAAGGCTAAATTACATGGCTCAGATTTACTCTCAACAGGTGAGTGACCTAACGCTCATAATGACAGTATGTGACAGGCCTATCACAGAGCTGGAAGCATACATACACACACATAAATATATACATATATATGTGTGTCATGTAGGGCTGGGCGATATATCGAATGCTTTTGTCACGCGCATTTCGTCAGTAAAGCCGGTTCCCTGATTGCCGCTAAATCGCCATCACCTGCTTTCAAATGGAGCGGCATTTAATAAAAGAGCCATCACTGATAAGCCACGCAATATCGCGTTCATTATCGAAGGCGATACATCTGCGAAACGCGATATTGCGTGGCTTATCAGTGATCTACGGCTCTGTCTATTTTTACTGACAAAATGCGCGTGACAATCGCATGCGATATATCGCCCAGCCCTAGTGTCATGTGAAAAAGATATACATACAGTAATGTGAAAAACAAACCCTTTTGAATTCTATGGTTATAAATATCAGAATAATAATAAAAAAATCATCTGGTCCTTGGCAGGTCTTAAAATGAGGTAAATACAACCTTAGATCAACAACATTACATGACATATTAAATTGTGTCATGGTTTATTCAACAAAAACTAGGCCAAAATGGAGAAGCCATGTGTGACAAACTAAGGTAACCCTTACTGCTTCCATTGGAATTAAGAGGCTAAGTAGCAGTCAGGTACTGCTAATCAAATGCCTTTGATTAATTGATCATCTGCAAGCGTGACCAACTCTGTAAAAGCAGAAGTTTTGGCAGTTTGCTTGTCTGGAGCATTCAGGTGTGTGTTAACATAATGCCAAGGAGGAAAGACATCAGCAATGATCTTAGAGGAGTAATTGTTGCTGCCCATCAATCTAGGAAGAATTACAAGGCCACTTTCAAACAATTTGAAGTCCACCATTCTACAGTGAGGAAGAGTATTCACGAGTGGAAAACATTCAAGACAGTTGCCAATCTTGTATTAATTTCTTTTAGATAGACAGGAATGTTTTTGTTTACCTGCTTGACTAGTTTCGGCTACTTCCTGTAGCCTTCGTCAGAAGCGTCACGTGATGTTGCTGTGACGTGTCTTGTAGGCTGCTTATGTTGTTTTGCCAGACAGTAGGGAGAGCTTGCGCCCCCTACTGTCTGACGCCTTCTCCAGGACCACATCCCAGGTGTGGGATAAGGTGTAGGCGCCCTCGTCGTGGTCCATGGATTTTCCCTCTTGCAATGATCTGATATGGCCGATTTGAGATTTACCTGTTCTGCTTGCTCTTTTGTTGCTCTCGTTTGTCTGGTGGATGTTTCTTTTTCGCATTCTGTCTGATGTTCTTCGTCGCTTCTGACGAAGGCTACAGGAAGTAGCCAAATCTAGTCAAGCAGGTAAATAAAAACGTTCCTGTCTATCTAAAAGAAATTAATACAACACTTAACGTAAAGAAGACAGTATGAATCTATTTGAAAGAGTTGCCAATCTTCCCAGGAGTGGACGTCCCAGCAAATTCACCCCAATTTCAGACTATGCACTGCTCAGAGAAACTGCAAAAAACCCAAGAACTACAACTCAGACTTAACAGGCCTCAGTTAGCATGTTAAATGTTAAAGTTCATGACAGTACAATTAGAAAAAGACTGAACAAGTATGGCTTGTTTGGAAGGGTTGCCAAGAGAAAGCCTCTTCTCTCAAAAATGAACATGGTAGCATGGCTTATGTTTGCAAAATTGCATCTGAACAAACCAGAAGACTTCTGGAACAATGTCCTTTAGACAAACAAGACCAAAGTGGAGATGTTTGGCCAAAATGCAGAGCGCCAAGTTAGGCAAAAACCAAACACAGCAATTCAGCACAAACACCTCATACCAACTGTTGACACGGTGGTGGAGGGGTGATGATTTGGGATTGCTTTGCAGCCACAGGACCTGGACACCTTGTAGTCAATGAGTCGACTATGAACTCCTCTGCATACCTAAGTATTCTAGATTCAAATATGAGGCCATCTGTCCGACAGCTAAAGCTTGGCCGAAATTGGGTCATGCAACAGGACAATGATCCCAAGCACACTAACAAATCTACATCAAAATGGCTGAAAAAAAAAAACAATCAAGGAGTTGCAATGGCCCAGTAAGTCTAGACCTCAACCAGATTGAAATTCTGTGGCAGGACCTTAAGAAAGCTGTGCATAAACAGATGCCCAAAAACCTCAATGTGGGACAAAATTCCTCCACAACGATATGAGAGACAGATAAATTCATATAGAAAATGATTACTTTGAGTTATTACTGCTAAAGATGGTTCTACACGCAATTAAATCATAGGGTGTATTTAGTTTGTCACACATGGCTTCTGCATTTTGACTTTATTTTTGATAGGTAAATAAATAATGACACAGTGTAATATGAGTAGTTAAGTTTAGGTATTGGGTAGGATTAAGGGATGCAGAATATTGTCATGCAGAAGAAGGCAATAATATCTGTTTTATAAGTACTAATAAACAGCCAATATCCTAGTAATATGCATGCTAACAAGCAACTAGTTAATAGTGAGAATTGGACCCTAAACTAAAGTGTTACCCATTATCCATATAAAACCGTCACTTACAGACAAACTATTATTAAATTAAAAAAATGCTCCGAACAAACATAATCCTCAGACGCCATCTGGGACGCCATTAAAATAGACAATCCACTGTTTCCGATGCTGGAATCCTTCTGAAGTCTGTACAGAGAACCAAACGAGCTGTTTAAACTGGATGAGTCAGTGAGACAGACTCAAAAGCGTGGAGTATGTCAGCACATCTGTATACTGTATCCAGTGTAGGCTGCGCCAGTGATTATAATGGGTTCTATTTGCTTTTGACGCAACGTGATGCTCACGTCCAGCATAGGCAAATGACAGCTGTTAAGCAACTAAACGCCAGTGGGCGGGGCCTATGGTGCAATGATGTATAACTATTTGTCGCTGGTTACTCTTTTGTAGAATATACTGTGTAGAACATATGTAAGTAAATGATTCATAAATTCCAGAATAAATGACAATGTTTTGGTGAATTATCATTTGGTGGTGTGGCTCATATGTACACAAATAATGAGTGACTGCTGCAAATTCATTGAATTTGCCTTTCATTTATAATATTTGTCTCCTCAAATCTAAACAAACTGAATATGTTAATTCAGATGTAACAGAATATTAAATTAAA
This sequence comes from Culter alburnus, assembly GCA_028476615.1. Taxonomy (NCBI): domain Eukaryota; kingdom Metazoa; phylum Chordata; class Actinopteri; order Cypriniformes; family Xenocyprididae; genus Culter; species Culter alburnus. The sequence continues at coordinate 634,433 of JAOTNS010000418.1, forward strand.
ATACTGTGCATAGTATCGAGCGATGATGCTAATTTCTTCAGTATCACATATGAAAGGCACTGTCTGTTTTGTTCTGTTTGCTTTTGGCTGCAGTTGAAAGAATAAAAAACCTGAATGTGAAGTCTGTGAAATTGGTCTGGTCATGTTTCGTTTTACTAACAGGGTCACTGAATGCACTCTGCACTCTCTATTCATATCACAAGTCATTATAGCTCATATTGGCACCCAAAGGTCATATTTGCAGCTACTATTGTGTCTAAAAAATGGCTGTCATGCCCTGAAAACTAAAGTCTGGGAACATGGCGCATAAAAGCGCACCTCCCTCTTATCTTTAATGCGCCTCCGCCTGATATGTTTATGAAAGGCAGCAGGCGGTTAGGAAAATAGAAAGAGAAGAAAAAAAAAAAAAAAAAAAAAAAAAAAAGATATACCTGGGCAAAAACATCAAGCTATTAAAATTATTAATAGGTTTTCTAGGCACACCAAAAAGGATGAAAAAAAAAAAAAAAAAGAGCATGAAGTGTGATTTAAAACACACAGATCACTGAAGAATTTTAAAAGAGAATTTAGTATGGCTGAAAAATAAAAATCTGCATCTGCAGTCTTGAACACAATAATTCCACTTCATATCATGGAACAAGCGAAGTCTAAATCAATCGTAAAAAGGAACAAAAACTCACACACACATTACAGCTAAAAATCTTGCTTTGCACTAAGATTCAGTACGTTCTGTAACTTACAACACAAACCTAAACGGATATAACTGACCTGAACACATTAATAACAGAATGCAATTTTTGAAGAGTGAAATCACTTCACAAAGTTTTCAGTGTGCTGTTTAGCTCGAGGGAATGGTTTTGTACAGCAGCTTTGCACATTGCATTTAATGACAGTGTTCCTCCAGCTGTCATCCAGCCTATTGGGAGTGCTGGAAATGCACTGGCTGGTCAGGCAAAAGAAAGACAATAAAGAAGAGCTTCAGAAGGTTCACAAAAACCTAACGATTACAAAGGATGCAGCCGCACAATACTGAAGAAAAATTCTATGTGAGATAACTTGTTAAATAATGCGATATTTGATATGTGATACGATAACACTTTAAGTGTGTAAAATAAATTTAGATTATCAACTGAAAATGATATAACCAACATACATGTTTCACATTGTTTTTGTTAGAAGAAAGCATCCCTACAACTTCTGATAGTGAGCAGCAGTGTTTTACTGTAGCATTACATAAAAAGTGTCATTTTAATGTCAGAATATTGCACAGAAATTCAATAATCAAATGTAAAAATAAAAAACACAGCTTAGGCTTCACTGTATGAATTAAATATACACTGATTCTTATTAAAGCTACAAAAGTTATTCAGCCAAGATAAGTTAGTGAATTTCTCTTTGTCTATTGTTGTTTTATTAACATTATGCACACAGATAGCAGCAGGTTTATTAGGCTGCTGTCACTTTAAGAACTTACAACATACACTCGTGTTTTCTTTCTTAACTCCACTTAAGACATAACTGACAGTGTTTACGTGAACACTCACCAAGATGGTATTTTGACATAATTTTGTGTGTGTTTGGCCATATAAGCTGTAGAAGAGAACTGAAATCAGGATTACGAACTGTCCGAGAGGCGGCTTCCTATCATGTGAGTATTTCGCTTATTGCGCCCAATAACATTAAGCAAGTGTCCAGTCTATTCTCTTCTGTCTGCGTTGACCTAAAACTTAGATCTGATTAAACATAACTTTGAAAACATATGAAAAGAAATTTTTATTAGTTTTGTCAATAGTCGTGACTTAAAGACTTATTTATGACAAAATTGATAAGAAATCAGTAGAGAAATCCAGATATTTTCAGTTATTGAAAGGATAAGACATGATTAAACGTACTGCTGTCCATTTAAAATGAAGAGACCATTTTATTTGTTTTCTTTAAGATAATATTCATTCTAAAATTTGTATAAAGACACAGTTATTTACTGTTGTAGTATAACATAGTTAAATGCAGAAATTCTGATATTTTCAGTTATTTCCCCTTTTTGAAAAGCTAAATAATTCCATAATCATATGGGGGGAAAAAATATCACATTTTTAAACAAATAATACAAAATACTGTTTCATATCTGATAAACAAAAATGTTATGTTTGGTAAAATTTCTTCCACCATTAGTATAGGCAGATTATTTGGATCCTGGTCAAGAATAGTGAGAGATGGAGATGCTTTTGTAAGCTAAGTGTCTTACCCACTGCTTTACACGTCTTTGTAACCGGGTCCATCTCGTAGCCCTCGTAGCATTCACATTTGTAGTCGCCTTTGAGGTTGATACATATTTGACTGCAGGCATCAGGGTTCTCGCATTCATCTATGTCTGGAGAGGACCATCAGAAAAGCATTAGTAACAGAGCAGAGATTCACACAGAGAACAGAGGCTTTTGTAGTGCAGTGTCCAACGACAAGATAAATGATGCTTGCAAACACCATCTGGGGATTTTTCTACTATCAATTTCAAAGTGATGACGCTGAGAGTAAACAAATCATAGAAGTTCACAATGTAGGAACAACAAAGCGCTTGTGGGAAAATGGGTAAAATGTAGTCTTGCACAGCATCAAAATGTTGGTATCTAAGATAATATTCATGTTACCTCCACAAGTCTTCTTGTCCAGGAGTTTGTAGCCTGAGGGGCATTCACACTCATAGCCGATCTGACGGTCCTTACATATGTGAGAGCAGCCGCCGTTGTTAATGGCACATTCATTCAGACCTATGACAGAAAAAAAAAAACAAGAAGGGTGGTGTCAAAGGTCAGCATGCCTAGCAGGAATTGGAGTGAAAGTACCCATGGCAACATGACAGCAACTGATGGTGGGCTGCTACTTTCTCATTTTCTAGGTTGAGCTTCAGGTTTGTGTGAAGACTTTATGAGAAAGTGATGAGGTAAGAGCAATCTAACTGAAAGACTTGCCTTGAATGCTTGAAAAAATGCACTGGGTGGGAGGAAACTGCTTGTACGTGTGGTGCTGTGAGAGAGACTGAGAGCAATATGGCAAAGGTCTTGCAATTATTAAACTCAATAATTCTTCTCAGAGCAACAAACACATTTGGGCATTGTGTGATGGCTCCCTCCATTACAGATGACAGGGAGGATTACACATTTATCACTTTTCATCTCTACAGTATGTCTGCTTTTACTGACCTAATAAAAAGCAACAAAATATTACCAAAATTACCAGAGGAAAGTTTAACTGTTCTGTTTTATTGACCCATTTAAGACTACAAATTAATGTCAACTTTTCAGTCTGAAACTTCAAAACATTGTCCACAAATGTCATTCAAACAGCATTTTACAGATGACATATCTCTTGTAGAAGAAGAATGATAATAATAAAGCTGAATAAATAAATATTTAACAAGCAAGCAAATAATAATAATGCAAATAAAAATAATTTAAACCAGCCTGACAGAACAAAAAAAAAAGACAGGTGGAGGAGGAAAGTGAGAAAGAGAAGAATAGCTGACGCAAATGCTAAGGAACAGCTGACAGAAGGAGATAGACAGAGGACAGGAACATCACAGGAAGTTCAAGTGAAATAGGGGAAAGAAAAGACAGGCAGGTTAAGAGAGGAGGTAGGACAAAGACCCGGATAGTGAGCAAGAGAAACGCACACTCAAAAATCTAGTGAGAGATGCTCTCCGACAAGCAAGGAACAGAATTTTCTCCAGGCCACATATGAATCATGTATAACAAATAAAGGATGCACTATTGAATCTGGTATAAGCGTAATCCCTGGCACTAGACCTAGTGATTTAGCATGCATAGCTGCAGTGGCCCACTTGGAGTCAGTCCAGAGTGCACTGGGCTCAAAGGGAGGCGTCTGTCGTGCGCCAGGTGCCTGCACTAATCTTATCTGCTGAGTGGAGGGACCCACAAGGAAATTAAGACCATCCTGATGAGCCACTGTGGGACGATGTATTTTACATTAAAGATTGATACAAGAGTGAACATAACCAGGAAGAATGGGAGAGAGAGAGTGAGGGAGGGAGGGAGAGAGAGAGAGAGAGAGAGGAAGAGTTGAGCAAGGAGTTGGCATTTCCTAAATACCATATCGATCACATTAACATACAGCTGCAAGGTGTTAGAAAACTATCTAAACGTTTAGTTAGTAAGATATTTTTTGTAAAGGTGAAGTGTGCAATATGTATGCCACTAGCAATACCAAACCGAACTGCCAAAATAACTCGATTTTTACATTTTATGAAGAAAACGTGGGTGTGTGGGTGTAAAAACGTGGGTTGTACCTCTACACCTCACTGCCACTATTTGACAGTGTTTAGGGCATTGCTAAGCAGATAACTATTTTGAGTAGTTGCTAGGTGGTTGTTAGCATGTTCTGGGGGGTTGCTAGGTGACTACGGGCGAGACAGATATTCTTGTCAGTATATGACTGTTGTCTAAGCCTGTTGCTCAGCAGAATACTCTCTTTGTGAGCATCACCATGTTGTGGTTTTATGTAACAGCAGCGGCTCTGGGCATGTGACTAAAAGCTTGTGCATCCTATTGGTTGGCCAGTTTTCTTTGCAGTGTGATGGAAAAGAGATTAGAACAAAATCTGTCACATTGACAGTGAACCGACACATTAATGGCCATTCATTCAAGTCAAAATGCTTATCGTACCAAATTTTCACACCACCAGATACTTATCTCACAGTGAACAGACCTTTAGTCTTTGGGACATTTTCACTCATTTGATGAGTCTTCCAATTATAAATCCGACTGCTAAGGAAAGTATGTAAACTTTTACAACAAGGATATTATTGTTAACTAAAAACATTTTTGTTAATTGAAATAAAGATAGCATTAAATATTAGAAGAAAACAATGAAAAACAACTTAAATCATTAATAAAGCTATTATTTGTATACAAATACTAAAATAACTCTGCCTTACAGTAAGGCTAAATATGAAAAATAGTTGCATTCGGTATAATGAACTAACAACGACAAATACATTATACAGCAGATTTCATCTGCCAAATAGGTCCACTGCAAATCGACACTATTAGTTGAGTCAGAAGTTGAGATATTGAACCGCTCAAACAAAATGAGCCCCACAAAAACATTTACACTCTTCAGGATGTTGACCTATGAATGGTTTACTCGCTGTACATTAAACTTGGAAAGAAGAATGCATTTTAACACTAAAAAAAGTACACAATCCACTTAAAATATGACATTTTCAGCTCCAGCTTATCATTGAAGAAAAAGTCAACTTCCCCAGTTTGATGAAAGATAAGAAAAGAGAAAAAGAAAAAAATAGATCTGTGGGAACCTGCATTCTCTTTGGAGAGCATGAGAGCATGCTGGGCACGTTCTCCATGTATGATTGCGCTTGAGGGAAGACTCACACTTTGATCATAATGATCCCTCTGTGGGTTGTTGGCCCTTGATCAAGTGAAGCCCTTAATAAGCTATAAGCTTAAATTCTGGTCTAGGATCAGTTTTCCATCTTTAAATTCAATGTTACTAGTTAGAAAGAAAAAGCTAACCCTAGATCACTGGCTGCTGGCAAACTTCATTTGCCACACACATATGGAGTGCAATGTTTATGAAGTGCAATCAAACAGTTTTAGTAATCACACAACTTACATTAAGTCCTATAGAACAACAAAAAGCTCATATAAAATAAAAGTCTCAAAATTTGAAACTGAAAATATTACAAGTAAAACATAACTACACCAATAAACATTTTTTTAAGGATGTGTGTATTTGTGCAAAAGTGCCTCTACTCACCACACTCTTTCACAGGCTCATCAGACCAGTCCTTGCAGTCCTTGATACTGTCGCACACTTTGCTGCTATCAATACACTCCCCGCTTTTACACATGAACTTCAGCGGACCTTCACATTTGGTGGCTGTGAAGGACGATGTATAGAGAGCACAAAATAGGAAATGCCATTTAATTTTTTTTTTTTTTTAATTTTTTCATTTTCAAATCACACTCATTGCATGAATGTTCATATTGCTCTTTGCCATACAGTGATAATAGACAGTGACAAGAGGGTGTCAAGCTCAAAACAAGTACATAAAAGCACCATAAAAGTAGTCCATGTAATTTAACACCATACCTCAAATCTTCTAAAACCAATAGCTGTGTGTGAGAAACATACTAAAATCTATAGCTTCAAAAAAATTGGAGTATAGTGTCATATACTGTAGACTACTTATTTAGTGCTTTTGTGCCCTTATTGTATCTCGACAGCCCCTGGTCACAGTACATTTTAAAGGACACTGCTGTTCAAAAGTTTGGGGTTGGTAAATATTTCTTATGCTCACCAAGACCGCATTTATTTGATCAAAAATGCCATAAAGCTGTAATATTGTAAAAAAGGATTACACTTTAAAACATGTTTTAACAATTTAAAATGTAATTTAGTCCTGTGATGGCAAAGCTGAATTTTCAGCAGCCATTACTGTCTTCAGTCTTCAGTGTCACATAACCCTTCAGAAATAATTCTAATATGCTGATTTGGTGCTCAAGTAACATTATTATCATTATCAATGTTGAAAACAGTTGTGCTGCTTAATATTTTTGTGGAAATCATGGTAATTGTTTATTATTCTTTATAACATTATAAATGTCTTGATTGCCATTTTTGATCAATTTAGAATTAAATTGAGAATTAAAAATTTTGAGTGAAATTTGCAACGTAATTTATACATATAGGAAATGAACCTGGCTAAACACTGTACGCTGGTCTTGGAAGAATCTTCCTATCAACCAACCATAGCCCTAATCCTATCCCTAATCCTAATCACTGGGCACTGACTGGTTGACAGGAATGTTATTCCAGGGCCAGCAAAAATGTTTATCCTATGTCCTATGTCCTACTTAAATCATGTTATGCATCACTAACCAGATACTGTATAGCCATGGGATAATTAATCTTTTGAGGTGAATTTGATTGAAGCTGCCATATGGGAAGGGTGCCATGAAACCCTGGAATCATGTAGGAGTACATCTGTTTGGTCTTGTAGTGCTTTGTGTGAATGTGAACTTGATTGGGGCTACATGATTGGGTGCACTCTACTCTTTTATCTTCACTCAAAATGCTGCTGGAAGAGGCTAATCAAAAGAGAGAGGGTGAAAGAGAGATTGTTGAAGTTACTCACTTTTGTTGATGCAGCCAGCCTCATCGCTGAAATCTGGACAGTCGTGCACTTTGTTACACTGTTTAGTGCCGTGAATGCAGGAGCCATCGCCACACTGGAACTCATCAGGACGGCAGGTCAGCACAGCTGTAAGACAGAAACATGTTTGTGTAAGATTATCATTCATGTGATCATTTTAGGTCAATGGATAGTGTAGTAGGCTAATTTTGAGTAAATATTAATTTACTGAAAAAAGAAATTGTATCATGGTTTCCAAAGAAAAATTAAGTAGTACAGCTTTTTTCAACTGTGACAACAATAAAAAGTGTTTCTTGAGCACTAAATCAGCATATTATGATTTCTGAAGGATCATGTGATACTGAAGACTGGAGTAATGACTGCTGAAAATTCAGCTTCCAAAATTACATTTTCAAATACCATTATATTATATTAAATATATAAGTATTGTAATTGCATTAAATCACCCTGCTCTCTATAAGACATCTGTCAGGATCATATATCTGTCCATTGAAAATTATAGTGTAGATATATAAGCAGTGTTGGGGCAGTGCATTACAAGTAGGCCTAATTATTGTTGTGCCCTCTATTGTTCAAGCGTCAGTTTGTATTTCTTTAAGCCTGAGGCTTATTCATTTCACTTTTGTTGGGAAAGGGCCAAAAATATAACTACTTTTTTCATTATTAAAAAACAAAGCCAGCCCAGATATACTTAAGATGTAAAAAGTAACATAATGCATTACTTTCCATAAAAAGTAACTAACTAACTAACTAACTAACTAACTAACTAACACAATGCATTACTTTTTTCAGATTAACGCAATATTGTAAAACATTACCTTAAAAGTTACTTTCCCCAACACTGGATATGTCTTTTTGGATAAAATAATCTGCCAAATAAATGTCAATGTAAAGTACTATGGTAAAGCCATGAGATGAGTCGTCAGATAAAAACATGCATACTAAAGCATTCACTATCACACTTTCATAATAATCGCCCATCCCACATGCATGTGTCTGAGCTTTAGTTATAAAACAGCAAATGGTTTTGGCTTTTATCTCCTGTCAGATCTCAAAGTAATAGCTTATTTGCAAGGGAGTTTCCTTAGAAAAAGCTCTGAACATTAAAAACAATCAGTCACCTACTTTAGGGCATAAGGGAATGCACTGAGAAAGAAAAATGTGCTGTTCAGCAAAGAAAGGTCATAATTTTTCAGATTCATCTTTTAAAATTTGCTGTGGAGGGAGAACCTCCACTGTGATCAATTTCAGGTATTACTACATAAATAAGCCTAAAATAACACTGGCGATAACATAAAAACAATCTTTACCTGCAAAGAATAAATATCTAATCATTTAAACCCAATAAAATATAATGCAAAATGGCCAAAATATGAATCTGCATTCTGAACAAAAAGTCTTTAGGGAAGGGCACACAATTCCCTACAAGAATCCTACAGTGAGACAACACTCATGCAGCGCTTACTCGAGAGCACTCTGCCATACCTCAAAACACACCTGTTGCCTAGCAACCAACAAGACTCGGGCACATTACCATGCTGCTACCACAGTAGTTCACATGGCATAAACCCATGGACAAAGAACATCATTATCTCAAACACACACACACATGCTAGAACAAACTGTACACATCTGTGGGCACATACTCTGCATTAGAATGCACATGAAAACAAACAATTTTCAGCTGCTGGCTTTGTGTGTTCAGGATTACATGTGCTCAAACAAACACATGATTGTTTCCAGGTGCTTCATGGAGAAACAAATCTTTGAAATGTAAAGCTAATAAACATTCAAACTGACTGACTCTGATTCAATTGTATTATAAATCAATTAAAAACATGATAAATGACATCATATGCTAATTAATTAATCAGCTTATTTGCATGTATCAATTAACATTTTCCAAAGACATTTAATTATTGTGGCAAAGCACTGAATACGCATTACAAAAAGAGGCTTTGGAAGTCAATGCAGTACAGTGCAGAATGTTCAAAACAGTGTGTCAATCTTTTAAGACTATTTTTTAAATAAATTGTACTAAATCAACATGTTAAAATGACAGTTCTAATTATATATAATTTAATGAATTGTTGATACTGCATCAGATTTCTAGGATTTAGAGAACATTTTTATAGTATTATTTTAAGCCAAAATCAATACACTGACCTTGTAAGGCTATGAACCAACAAAATCAAATTAATTTATGTTGGCATGCGTGCGGTGCATTTGTGTTAACAGATTAGAATGAACAGACAATAGGGGACTGATTCTAAATGAACAACATTTTCCATGAGTACACCATGTGCTTTACTAGGACGTGATAGTAATTTAGAATGAAAATAATGACAAGAACAGCATGCATGCAGCATTAAGGAGGCATGTAATGCAGTCATGTGGTAAAACTGATTATTAATTCAATTAATTAACTCATTCACCATGCAGCAAGCCTCTCCAATGTAAATAGCAAAGGAAACATGTGCTTGAGAATGATAACAGTGATCAGTATATTAAAGACATTTAGTATTCTTGTACACTTACGACAGTTGGCCTCATCAGACTTGTCCTTGCAGTCTACATCCCCGTCGCATTTCCAGTTAAGGTGAATGCATTCTCCGCTCCTGCACCGAAACTCCCCCGCAGGGCAATGGGGTTTCTGAGGCTCTGTCCTACGACTGCACCGCTCCAGAGATTCGTCCGACTTGTCTCTGCAGTCGGGGTCTCCGTCGCAGCTCCACGGCGCTGGGATACACTCAGAGTCGTTACAGCGGAACTCGTGCGGCCCACAGGTACTGGCGGTGGCCGCAGTGCACTTCTCCTCATCGCTGCCATCGCCGCAGTCATCATCTCCATCACAGACGAATGTGGGAGCCACACACAGACGGTTACGGCACTGGAACTCTTTAGAAGGGCAAGCCTTGGCGTCTGGAAAAAAGAAGATTGTGCTTTATCACACAGTGAAGTCTCTCAAATACATATACAGAATGTAAAAACAATTACTTTAACGATAAACAGTTGATAGCTTAGCCTTTAACTATTTGTTAAATGTGTTTAGCCATGTTTCCACCGAAATTACCTAGAACAATTTGTCCTAGAAACTTTTCCCAGGATCTCTTGTCCCCCTAGACCTGTTGCTGTCTGCGTTTCCATTGCAATCTAAAGTACCGTGAAGATTAGGTAAATTAGTCCGCTGTATTTTGTCCTCTGCATATAAGCTTAATAAAGTTGGAACCTCGTTGCTGGTCCATCAGTTGTATTTTTTAAACTTCATTGTTCCATTGTTTCAAAGTTCCTGAACTTTCTGAAAAAGTACTACCTCACGATCAGGGACTTTCTGAGGAGGAAATTTTTACCTGGAACTTCATTTAAACCCTGTTCCCTGTGGTCGAAACAAAGTTCCTGTGGTGGAAACATGGCTTTATACATCAACAAAATCCATTAACTTTTTGTCAGACTTTTTTGTCTTCTGTGTTTCCAACTTTTCTTTTGGAAAGAAGTAAAATGGTCAAGGATAAGCTAAAGTCTCCCTTTTAATATTTTTTCCTTACATTTGTGTTTGATAATTGATAAATGAAAAGATGATATTTGTAGAAATATTCTCTTTTAAAAAAAGCCCCTTGTAGTTTTATGGCCTTATAATGTCAATTTAAACTGTCTACCCATGTTACACCAACCTCAATTTTTATTACATAATTTTCTCAAGCTGAAAAAAGGAACCCGTTTCATAGAATGCCTATTAAATCAGTGGATAAAAAAAGATGGGATAAAAGCTAAGGATTTTTATTTAATGCTGCCATATGACCAAACCAATGAAGTACCACTACAGTAAAATGACTGAATTGCACAGTAAAGGCCTGTACACACCGGTACGAATATCGCGCGCGATTATCGCCTCGTGACTAAACAAGGGGCACCAATGTGACGTGAAAAATGTGAGGCGTAAAAGCGTCATTTTTTAAAAAACACCTCGGGTTCGTTTTTTTGGTTTGACGCGCCGCGTTAAAAACTGGCAGACCAATGAGAGTGGCGCTTTTGTTCACGTGCCTGGAGCTGCTGAAGTTACAGTAAAACACGACTTGGTGGCGCTCAAGCACAAAACGGTCTTGCCGAGCACACATTGATACCAAGACGACGAAGAGAAAGTAAGTAGACGAGGAAGACCCCTACAAACTATCCCTGCGTCTCAATTAGCCTCCTAGCTTCCTAGGTCGTGTATCAGTTTACCGTGTAAATGAATGTGGCCGACTTCCTGATCAGTGCCCTGACTAGTGAACTAGGGAGCTGATGAGACGCACGCTATGGGTGCTCTGCCAGTTCTTGGCCACACCAATAGATGTGTATTATTTCTGTATTTTTACTGTTTGTTTTTTTCCTTTACATTCAAGAAATATAGTTGAGAATGTCTATTTCATAAATATGTTTATTTGCACTACCGTTCACTTGCACTACTGTCATTGTGACTTATTGGTCTATTGATGTGATCTATTGGTGTGGCCAAGAACTGGCAGAGCACCCATAGCGTGCGTCTCAATCAGCTCCCTAGTTCACTAGTCAGGGCACTGATCAGGGAGTCGGCCACATTCATTTACACGGTAAACTGATACACGACCTAGGAAGCTAGGGAGCTGATTGAGACGCAGGGATAGTTTGTAGGGGTCTTCCTCGTCTACTTACTTTCTCTTCGTCGTCTTGGTATCAATGTGTGCTTGGCAAGACCGTTTTGTGCTTGAGCGCCACCAAGTCGTGTTTTACTGTAACTTCAGCAGCTCCAGGCATGTGAACAAAAGCGCCACTCTCTCATTGGTTTGCCAGTTTTTAACACGGCGTCAAACCAAAAAAACGAACCCGAGGCGTTTTTTAAAAAATGACGCTTTTACGCCTGGTGTTTTTCGCGTCGGTGTGCACATTCACATTGGCACCCCTTGTTTAGTCACGAGGCGTTAAACGTCGGCGATAATCGTGCGCGATATTCGTCCTGGTGTGTACAGGCCTTAATGCTCACTGGAAATTTATGGCAAATGTAGCATGAGCTCAGAGCTATTCTATGCTGATGTGTGCTCCAGGACCTCACTGATTCAACTGTGCTGCGGATGACCTGAGGTTCACACTTCAACCCCACATCGGCGACAGACACTAAATGGGCTTAACTGTGCTGTAGTAAACGCCTGTCCGTTCTATAATGGGGTCACCCACCCCACTAGAATAACCATCCTGAAGAGCTGTAAGGCGACTGGGTATTACATTCCCGGGGGCTAGTTTTGTAAAAGGATTTGAAATGGCTTATGAGCATGTGATTGGGTGCGATTGTGTTTGAGCGGATGGGATGGGAGAGCAATCGATCCTGACTGTTTGTGACTTTGCGTCGATAAACCTGTAAATATGCAAACTATTGCAAAGAGCAGCTGGGGCTCATAAAACACTTTCACCGTCAAAATGGTGACATTATCAAAATTGTATTGCCGGACTCGAAATCAATGTTATTTGTGCTGCTCATGGAAAGGTCATTCTTGTTGTTCAGTGCACTTCAGCTGATTTGTATTTCGTATTTCACCACCTACGCTGGTTGCTTTTGAAGCCAATTACAATAATGCTCAATGAGATATGTTGCTAATTGTTTTTTTGCAAAGCTGATTAGCCGAAAAGCATCTAATTGGCTGAAAAAATGTCCATTAGGAAAGCAACCTCTGCATCTGCTGTCGGCCACTCAAAGGTCTCTTCAATGACTATCGAATAGCTGAGGGGAAAGGGTGCAATAACATCTTCTGGAATGACAATCTTCTGACAAATTTGACACAGGAGTAAAATATGTAGATTTTATCCAGCTACTATAATTCTCTACCGTCAAGGTCAAGGCAGACAACAAACGTAGCATGTTGTTAAAAGAAAGGAGAGTGATTGAGTCTTTCTTGTGTGTACAGAGCATGGGATGGAAGGTTGTGTTTGCTCTTAGCAGTGGGAGATTGGATTGGGTGACCTGCTCTTCTCTTGAGGGAAGAAGGGCAGCAGTGAAAATGAAAAGGGGCTTGGCCTGTAATGTAGACACCAGCCTAAAACAACATCTTCTCAAAGAGCAGCAGAACAAACATGGACAGCATTTTCATACACCAGTGATCTCAGACAGTCAAATTCTAGCTGGAATGAAAATCAAATCATCCGGCTCTATACACTTGCAGAAGATGTGAATTGAATGTATAAATTCACATAATAATTAAACCTATGGTAAATATTCATTAGTGGTGCTTGCTAAGTATTACATTGATGAGGGGATCCAAGCCATTTGTAGGGATAAGAATAGGGTTGTTTATGTGGACATGAAAACAGCAACCAACCACAATAACCATCTTGCAACAACAAGAACATTCTAAAAACTGTATTCAATGTGCTAAAAACACCTAAAACACCTTAGCATCCATATAGTCCTGGAAACTATTTAGCATTTAGCATGTTAGCATCTTTAGCTTTTTCATGGGCAAGAACCACTAAAAAATCTTTTGACAGAAGATGTAAAAATGTATTTTATATGTTTGTAAAAATGGATATTACAACAGGATGTTAAGTTAAGTTAAGTTTCAATGTTAAGTTGTTGGGTAATCATTTTTTACTAACTAATGACTTTGGGCCAAACAAATGCTTGAAATTTCAATATAGAAATAAACAAAATCGATCTGTTTCTTTAAGAACAATTTTAGATTAAATGGGATTTCCACCTTTCCCAATGTTACAGAGACATGAAAGTGTATATTGTAGATAGTAAACACACACAGCTCTGAGCCAGATTGACTTCGTCATTCAAAGGCTGCTGATATATGTCTGCTGTGTGGATTTTGATGCTATCTCCTTTAGAGGTCATGCACAACAGTGAATGGATTTTAAAAGAGGGGAAACGAAAAGCTCAAAGCAGGTCAATTGAATTCCACTGACCAATGTCACATAGCCTACGCATTCCCCGGGCCAACAACAGACAGGTAGTAGATAGGGCTTTACATTAGCAATATCTCTGTGACCTTGAACCACACACAGGCAAACAACAGAGAGCCGAAATGAATATAGCAGAAGTGAATGTAAAATACATACAGCTGTTCTGTCCCGGTGTTAATTGAGAGACATGGAATATTTGACTGGAACTAACTGTTGTATAGTAATTACTTACAATTAAAATAATTAGCAAAATTCCCTTAAATAGCTTTTGCCACAATGCAGGACATTCCAACTTTTAAAATTATTTCAAGATTTTAAGTTACTTTTTCTATAGGGTACATAAATGCACCAGTAGGTGACTATCTTTGAGTTATTCATTGAGTCATCCACCCAAACTATTTGTTCAAAACACTGAATGATTCAGGAGGCAAAAAACTCTTAATGAGTAAGTCACTAAATCATTCATTCAATTAAAAATGCTGGATTTATTCTGATTCACCACTGTTACTCAGGGGGGCACCAACCAAAATATCTGAGCAACCAGGGTGGTTGATTATGTTGGACTTTGTTTGGAAGGCTTTTCATTGGCAGAATGAAAATAGCTGGCTTATTGTATATTTGTCTGGATAGAATAAACTGGAAATCATTTTCATATAATTATAAAACACACACTTCACCTTTTAAAACAATACATAACAAGACTAGAACTTTTTTAACACAACAGTTACACCAAAGATATTTCAATTTAAATGGCCATCCCATATCTATGAGAACAAGCCACCAGAGGCATCTTTAGCGTTGAGGCTCATGCTACGCTCAGCAAATGGCTCGAGGCACTAAGTCAGCACAGAGTTAATGGTGCGTTCACCTCAGTCCTCCATCAGCCCATAATATCATAGTATCCCGTATCAGAGAGAAAGATACCCTCCACTGGGAGAGAGAGAGAGTGTAACCATGATGCACTGAGCTGAGGGGGCACGATGCCACAAACATACTGAAGCAGCTAAAAACTGTGATGCTTTGGACGAGATTCCCCTCATGAAGCTTTTCCCAGTGCTGACAACAGCGCCTGTGGGCACAGCATAAGGAAAAGAGGATATACTAGGAAAAAGGAGAAATTGAAGAGGACAGGGAATTAGTTCAGGCCAGTCATTCTGTGAGCTGTCAGTGTGGTTCATTAGTCAGCCATGAGTATAGAAGCAATACGACATTTTGTTTGGCAACTCTGGAATATGACTCTTCTTGTGTGAGAAAAATAAACCAGTAATAGAACTCTGGCAGTGAGCTACTGTTTCATTGAAATTCTCAGTGAAATCAAGGTTAAAATTTGCTCCCATTATTCTTCCGTTTCCCATAACATTTTAGCTTGGAGAGACGCTTTTTTTAAAAGAAACTGAAAAGTGGAAATGTCTAATGGGTATTTAATAGTGGGATTTATTAGACAGTTTAATGTCCTCGTGTTGATCGTGGAGGCTTTTACATGGTGTTACCATGCTCAGAACAATTCCAAAAACCTCAAGGACACCTGTACTAATTAGCAGATTCAATATAGCTAGGGTTCGGGGTAGGTATAGGGGTGAACTGTAAAATAATTACCAAAAAAAAAAAAAAACCAACTGTCAACATACTGTTTTCTAATAAAACGGTAATGTGCTGTAGAAAACAATGCATTCTTGGCAATATTTTTCCACAGTAAGCAACTGCTGTTAATTTACAGCCCATTTTCAACAGTAATCTACTGTATTTATGTATTACGGTTTTGTACTGTAGTACACAATGCATTGTGGGTTGGTGCATTTTTGAAGCAATAGCATAATGGCACTGAACGGGTGTTTCACAGGAGTTTGAATACGAGCTTCCTATCCATGTTCGCAGTGCTCATGACAGGAATATATGTGCAAAATATTATTATTATTATTATTTGTTACATTTATATAGCGCTTTTCTGGACACTAAAAGCGCTTTACATATTGAAGGGGGAACCTCCTCAACCACTACCAATGTGCAGCATCCACCTGGATGATGCGACGGCAGCCATATTGCGGCAGAATGCCCACCACACACCAGCTTATTGGTGGAGAGGAGACAGAGTGATAAGCCAATCAGTATATGGGGATGAGTAGGAGGCCATGATGGACAGAGGCAAATGGGCAAATTTGGCCAGGATATCGGGGTTACACCCCTTCTCTTTTCAAAGGACATCCTGGGATTTTTAACGACCACCAGAGAGTCAGGACCTCGGTTTAATGTTTCATCTGAAGGATGGTGCTTTTTGACAGTATAGTGTCCCCATCACTATACTGGGGGGTTAGGACCCACACAGACCATAGGGTGAGCACCCCCTCACTAACACCTCAGCCCTGCTTAGCTTTAGTGGGCAACCAGTCTTGGGCTACAGGGTGATATGGCTGATGGTTAAGAGAACTAATCGAAGGGGAGAGGAGAGGGAACATTGAATGGAGAGTGTAAAATCCTGTCGATTCACTGTAATACATCATTTATTCCTAAATTTCAGTGTTTATTAAGGCTTTCAGACTGTATTTCTTGGTGGCACTCAGCCTGATAGTTTTGGCTGTAGTGCTCGTTTGCGGGAGAAAAAAAATAAACGAACTAGTCAAATAGTCAAATTTGTTCTTAAACATTATTGATTATTAAACGCAATTTCATTTAACTGTATAAGCTATACAACAGAGTTTGAGTTATTCTTTTATCTGCACTTTTTCTTACAAATGTTCATGTTGCTTTTACTATATTTTTGTCCATTTTGGTTGTTCTTGCTTATAAATAAAGGTTCACCTTTTTATTAGCCTATTACTGTTGCCTGTGTTTCTACTAGTTATTTCTTGTGTGATTTTAATTTGCAACCTATTTCGGGGTTCCCTTTTTGACCTACAGCTGTGTTACCAAAATGACCCAAATTGGGTTGTTTTTACCACACCATTTGTAAAGTGTATTGCAAATTGAAATAATCACAAAAATGTATTTTTTTTTTGTAATATAATTTCAAAGTATTAATACCATAGAATTACAGTATATTGCAATTTTTTTTACAGTGTGGGCTTTAGGGATAGGAACAAGCGAGGTCCCAATAAGGCAGCATTAATTTATTATTTTAATAAATATACATTGAAGCCCCGTTTCCACCGCAGAAACTTTCCCCTGGAACTAGTGACTTTGGTGTGGTACTCGGTGTGTTTCAACCGCAGGGACCAGGGTCTAAATGAAGTTCCGGGTAAAAATTTCCCCCTCAGAAAGTCCCTGCTCGCAAGGTAGTACTTTTTCAAAGTTCAGGGGGGAAAAAATACAACCGATGGACCGACAATGAGGTTCAGGCTTTATTAAGCTTATACGTTGTGTGCAGTCCAACGTCACCAGTCTAATCTTCACAGTATAGACTGCGATGGAAACACAGACAGCAACAGGTCTGGGGGAAAAAAGTCCTTGGGACAAATTGTTCCGGGTAATTTCAGTGGAAACGTGGCTTGAATATGTTATTATTGCATACTGTTTTTAAAATGTACAAAAATAGGTGCAAATAGTATCTGCCACTATTTGCACTAAGTATAAATAGCATCTAACACCATTTACATTTAGTGCAACTAGCACTTAACTACTATTTACACTATAGAAAAATACTCTTTGTTTTGCTATTTACACTTAGTCTAGCAAAGAGAATCTGCTAAATTTTAAATGCCCATGACCTGCTAAAAGTAAATTCAGTCAACATTTAGGAGTACATTAGCATATAAATGGTATAACACACATGATCTGAAAGCCAAAACAACTAAAATTTTAATTTCATAGGACCTTTAACTGACTTTTCTATTAACCTTAATGTATAAGCATCTAAATTAACTAAATTTTTATCCATCTCCAAAAAAATTAATTAATATGACTCAATCAAACCTGACTTGGTTGACACCAATGAAGGTCATTTTATGTGTTAGACGCAATGTGACTCATAAGAGAAATAGATCCTCAAGGTAACAAGTGCAAGTTCCTTTTTACAGTGCAGAAATGAGTGAGAGAGCAGCTGAAATGGTATAAAGTGCTATTATACAGTTTGGAAATGATTGACCCCTCTGTGCTAAAAAATCATTTAGAGCAGAGCGCCTCTGGACAAACCTCTCTGTACCAAGCCTTCAGCTGTTTACGGTGAAAGGAAAGACATTTTCACACCTGCTGAAGTGCGGATATATGTTGACCAGGGGTAGGGGGGCATTACCTCTGGGTGGATTACCAAATGGCAGAGCAGATGAAAGAGAAATATCAGGCTATTGTCAGGGGATAGAAGGGGTTCAGCATAATGTCTGGAATTACACGGGTGCAAACACCTCGGCCTATGCAACTGTGTGCTGAGTACAGCCAATATTCCCACCCACAGAAAGCCTTAAAGGGCAAAAGCTTCCCTGTATAGACCCTGTATGTGTCCCTGTGCACACAAAATATATTCCATAATGGAATAAAACCTATCGGATTGTGGTAATAATGATTAAAGCCTAGAATTGAAATGAACCAACGTTCATTCTGGCATTATCAAGAAGCAAATGATTCATTAATTTCACTGGGAATCATGATCAATTCCTCTATACTTCCATCAGGGGACTAACATATACTGTATCAGACAGCAAATCTCAGAATTCATTATCTTCAATGTCACCCAGAAAATAAAATGAACAACAAGAACAACATCATACAAATAGATATCTAAAACATTGCACGGCTTATACTTTCCGCCAGTGCTGTAATTATAATTTTACATGGATGCATGAAAACAGATTTATTATTTGTTGTAATCACATTAGCTGTTGGTAATAATCCTGAAGATACTGATATAATCAGATTAATAGATATTCTGGCTGTGTCGCATCTAGCTCCTCTGAATTTCCCTTAAGGAAATGCTTCAGCAGATACTGTAATACTTTATTATTATGGTCAAGCCCTCCTCAGTGGTATAACAGCAGCAGAGTGTTGTAGGTTGTGATAGGTTGTGTTTTTCTGTGATGAGAATTTTCACAGCACCCAAAGAAGTGCTAAAGCCTTCTCTGGGTGAAAAAGCAAAAAATGGGGTGAGAAAGACAGATGCTCTGTTGCAAATCCTAGTGAGCTACCTAGACATCCTTAAAGGACAAGGCAACGCCAAAATGCTCTGCAACAAGCTTCTGAGAAAAATCATCCAAGATACTTTAAAAATATTATTATATATATTTGAAAGTACAAAATAATGATAATATAACAGTAATATAATAATACATTATAAAATGCAATGATAGTTTTAAATTAAATAGTTAAAATTTCTTAGTAAAATAGATTATTTCATCAAAAATATTCACACAATAGTTCAAAAGTTTGAGGTCACTAATTTTTTTTTTTTAATGATGAATACATTTGATCAAGGATGCATTCAATTGATCAAAAGTTACAGTAAAGACTTTTACATTGTTACAAAAAGTTTCTATTTCAAATAAATTATGTTCTTTTAAGTATTCATTCAAGATGCCTGGAAAAAAAAAAACAAAAATATTAGGCAATACAACTAATTTCAACATTGATAAGAAATGTTTCTTGAGCAGCAAATCAACATATTAGAATGATTTCTGAAAGATCATGTGACACTAAAGACTGGAGTAATAACTGCTGATAAAGCAGCATTGCCATCACAGGAATTAGGAAAAAGACATTAAATTGTAATAATATTTTCACAATTGTACTATTTTGATCAACTAAATGCAGCGTTGGTGAGCATAAGAGACTTCTTCCAAAAACATTAAAAAACAAACAAACAAACAAAAAAAAAAACCGTACCAACCCCAAACTGAATGGTAGTGTTTCTATGACACACACACATACACACATATATATATATATAAATGAGGCCCTTTTTAGGTTCCTTTTAGGATGGTGCCTACGTCTCTAGGTTTTGGAACAGAGAGAATCAATTTATTACACCCACACTGTTTTATATATTAAAGGACACAGAGAAGACTGTTTGCTTGTAGCCTTACCAAGAACAGCAAATTTAACGCATTCAGTCAGACAACTGTGCATATATATACTCCCACACATAACTTCTTTCTCCACAAACTAAAAGACTGGTTCACATGTTTGTCTTTTCTATCTTTTCTGATGTTTAAAATATTTCTTCCTTCCATCTCAGTATTTTTACCATTCTTTGAACCACCCACATTAAGATCTACTGGGTGTCACTAGCTCCCCTTGTTTCTCTTATCTGTTCTCATAGTAATCTCAAGGCAATGATCGACATTACACGCCTCAGTGCTTGATTGCAATTTCCATTCCATCTTAATTCATTGAATAGGCTCTGGTGTGTGGCCAAGGTAGCTACACGAGAATGAGTTCACAGTTGAGTACCTGTCAAAGTAAACATGCTTATGTTTCAATATTAGCGGCTACAGTATGCACACAGCAAACATGACCTTCCTCTGATCCTGAGTGAGATGCAAATGCAACTTCATGTTCGATTTTTATGAGCGAATCAGTTATAAATATGAAGGTCAAATTGTTGAGGAGTTGTTCCAGTGTTCACTGCTGTTCAAAAGTTAGGTAGGATACAGTAAAACAGTCATATTGTAAAATAATATTACATTTTAAAATGTCTGTTTTCTATTTTAATATATTTTAAAATGTAATTTGTTTCTTTGATGGAAAAGCTGAATTTCAGCATCCATTACTCCAGTCTTCAGGGTCACATGATCCTTCAGAAATCATGCTACTATGTTGATTTGGAGCTCAATAAACATTTCTTCCTGTAGATGGGAAGTTTTCGACCACAGAGATATTGAGTCAAGCGCGTTCCAGGTGTGGGTTCAACATTTACATCCGTTCTTTCATTAAAAATTATTAATTTTCTTTCATAAAAAAAAAAAAAAAAAGATCTTCATTGATAAACATGATTTTTCAATAGTAAGAGTCTGTTTGGATGGCTGTGTTAATTGTTTGGAGACCACTGACCTTAGTTTGGAGAAATGTGTAAAATCGTTTGAGAAAAAATGCATTAATTCTAGTAACAGTTAAATTTCCAATGCAGAAGTCTATATACTCTAGAGTTTCACACATGCCATATTGTAATCTCTTTTTTATTGCTTTAGCAATATTTTAGTATCTCTCCTAATTAGTTTCTGATGGGTCTGCAGGAATCAAGTGGGTGTCTGTGAAGTACATTAATCTCTATGGATGTACAATGAGAGGCAGAGGTAGGGAACACAAAATGATAAAGAGAGAGAATCGTAAGTTCTCAAGGGTAATATCACCCACAGCATGACACAAATCTAACTGTGGTAATAACAAACCAATTATATTACATCATAAAACACAAACACTCAAGCATTTAATAGACATCAAAGGAGCTGAGAAGCACCTTTATTTTACAAATTCTTTATTCTTACCAAAAAAAAAAAAAAGATAACCCTTAAGACATGTTCACACATTTGCAGTGACAAAGTGACTGGAAGTCATATGTTTTTAAATGGCATGTACACACTACAGATAAATATGGTTGTCAGAGCTTAATCTTGTTCAGTCCATAAAGAGTTAAGCTATTCACAAGAGTGACAATCACATCCTGTGACACTTTACTTGGTGTAGTACAGAACCAAACTGAACATTTAGTGGCACTTTTGGAAATTGACAGCTCATTTGAGATATCTACCTCTCTTGTCCAGGTGCAGTGCTAACAAATCATAGTTGTTCATTCAGAAAGCCACTTCAGACAGCACACCAGATGCATTGAGTTTTCTTTCACACTTGAACAGACAAAAACACAAAATTATGCCAAAATGCCCGTTTTGTCGAGTATCCTCGTAAGCACAGCCGACTCTTAAATGAGTTAATTGAAGTCTTAAAGCTGATTTATACTTCAGCATCGGACCTACGCTGGATCCTCTGCACCGTAGGCTATGCGTCTGTTTTCATTTATTCTTCTGCGTCGTTGTACGCGTCGACGTACATGCAGACCACTAGGAGGCAGTGTCCGCGGTCATGTTGAGTATCAAAACAAAAGCCGAAGAAGAAGCAGCTCGTCATGTACGTTGTCAGAGAAGCTTACAAACAGAAACGGCAGAGAAGCGGCAAATAGGTAATGACTTTTGTTGCAGTTTGACTGTATGTGTCCTCTGAAACAGAGTGTTTTTCATTCATAGTGAAGTTGAAAGTGCTCGCTCTTCTCCGAGTGCTCCGCACCAGTTTTTTGACCCGAGGGAGGGGTTCTAGCAGACCAATCACAGCGCTTGCGGTCCGCATAGAATTGACTCGTTGTTACATTTTTGAAGAGGTGCACGTCAGGCTACGTCGTATGCTACGCGTGCTACGCACAGCCTACGCCGTACACTCGACGCAGAAGTATAAAATCAGCCTTTAAATGAACGTAAAGAGTTGTTGTGAGTAAATAGGATGCGTGTTAGATCTGTGTCATGTGCTGCAGGTCTTAAAGTAACAGCAGCCTAATAAACCGGCTGCATTCTGTCATTAAAGGTAAACAACAAAAGAAAAAGAGAAAATCACTCACTGCTCTTGACTGTTTAACTTTTATAGCTTTAATACAAGATTAATCTATATTTAATTTATCATTTGCAGAGAAGACTGAAGTGTTTGATAACTTTAATTTCTGTAGCTATATTTCCTACCTGTTAGATCAAATATTTAAAATATACAGTCTTTATGTTGTTTCTACACTAATTTGGAGATTAAATGTGAAATTATTACAATCTCTATAAATCACACCTATAAATGTTAACAACAAAAGGAACCGTTAGAATCACTTTCAGAATTTTTTTTTCCAGCTGATGAATAATAAAAACATTGACAGCCAATCAGAATCCACCTGACTAAAGTTCAAGCATTCTAAGAGGCAGACGACATAACTGCAGCACACACTTCAAATCAAAACTATTTGGCTACAATCTTCAAAATATCTTTGTTTGTGTTCCACAGAAGAAAGCCAGACAGGCTGGGAATGAACTGATGCGTAAAGATGGCTCCTCATTTTCTGAACCAGATCTGAGATCTATACCAAAGGTTTTGTAATGGTACTAATTAATTAATTAAATTAATTAATTACAGTGCTACCACATCAATATGACAGAGGTAAACAGTCCAGCACACACCTCAGAGCACACAAGCCCTAGTATTTGTACTAAATACCCTAGGGTTTGTACCCTAGTACAAACCCAAATACATGTAGAGTGGCGACCAACAACACCAAGGTATTGGACATGACTTGAATACCTGTATAACAAATAACTAAACTACAAATTAATGTTTTAAAAAATGAACAATTCTTTTAATCAAAATTATTAAATTATGTAAAGTTATTTTCTACATGTCTGTAAAGCCAGGAATACACCAAGCCGACGGCTGGCTGTTGGGCAGTTTTTGTTCGTTGGCCGACTAAGTTTTCTTAGTGTGTTGCGCACCGTCGGCTGAAGTTTGTCCTTTTTTGGCCGATTCGCCATTCGCCATTGAATCGGCATCGGAGCTCGTTGGTCAGTCGGGCCATCTGATCATTCTGACTGGC
This sequence comes from Culter alburnus, assembly GCA_028476615.1. Lineage (NCBI taxonomy): Eukaryota > Metazoa > Chordata > Actinopteri > Cypriniformes > Xenocyprididae > Culter > Culter alburnus. The sequence continues at coordinate 658,069 of JAOTNS010000418.1, forward strand.
TGTTCAGCTACTGCAACCTTCTTGTACGGAAAGGCATTTCTTCTTATGCAGACTTAGAACGGACATGCTACTTGACTGTCAAGTGTCGGACATCGGTTTGGTGTGTCAGGGCAATTTTGGACCCAGACGCTGCTGATTTGAGCCAAACCTGTAGTCTGCTTTCATCGCCACTAGTTCGTCGGCATTGGCTTGGTGTGTTCCGGGCATAAGTTGAAAAACTTAACATTAATATATTATTATGAGCAAACATACATTATACAGACACACACACACACTACTATTTGTTATAGATAGATAGATAGATAGATGTATGAGTGCTGAAGGTGTAAGGGAGTTGTGCTTTATCAATGCTGTCATGAATTCACACACCACTGTGTGATGTAATACAAAAACTTGAAACAGAAGATGCTACTCTCTCCTCATCCTCACTCCAGCAGTATACTTAAAATTATGGAGAACAAACTAAGTACTAGAATATTATACATTGTTTTAATTAAATCTAGGGTGTTCTCATTTCTGCAATCCTTAATTTAAACAAAATTGGCTAATTTACTTATTTTACGGATATTAATCAAACATATTTCTGTGTTTATATTAAGTATATGTTTAATACATTTCAATTTTGCCATCTTTCCATGAATTGTTCCATGAAATCAGTGATCATTAAGGAAATACATCTTTTGTATTTGTTCAGAGGGGGTGTACTCATTTATGCTGTGCACTGTATACACACACACACACACACACACACACACACTTTAACCTAAATTAATAAGCTCAATGTTAACAAATTTTACCTTACTGTAATGTTACCAGCATTACCTTTTCTCTTTAAACTAATCTCTTTAATTAAATTGTATTTATAGCCAAAATGGGTTATAAGAATAAATCCTTTGTGTTCATTTCATAAAATCATTATAATCAAAATGAAAACCTCTAGGGTGCTATAATATGACCCGATGATTGATCATAGTCTTCATATTTGATATACATTCCACCGACCCATGAAAGTCAACAATCCCAGTACAGAAAAGCTTCTTGCAACATCTTGAAATGGATGTTGGAAATAATACCCGTCAGAAAACAGAGCTGTACTTAATCTGAGCTGGTGGGATCTTGCAATTACATTGTAACAAAGTTAACATACATATAATGTAAAAAAACTGTAAAAATGCTACAGTAAAAACCTGTTAACTGTACATTACCTTGTAAATGTAAAGGTAAATTGTAAATGGTTTAAAATCATATTATATGTAATTTTACTATAAAATCCATGTCAAATGTATGACTTTTGCATGTAAAAACTTTGCCAAATAATTTACAGTGAAAAACAGTAAAAATGGCATTCCTATAAGTCCCTGCATGACATCACAAATGATTATATATAATTATATATAAATGAAATATATATATATATTACTCTTAATGTTGACACATCTTCCTTGTTAAATGAACATTACTTTACATTACATCAAAAAAAAAAAAAGAAACCAAATGCAATTCTATTTTGTGATTTTACAGTATTGTAATAAATGTTCTATTTATCAAAACCAAGTCAATCTCATCAAGTTAGTGTTTTAAGCATTTCTACATTCATTCCAAAATAATAACTAAAGGCAATAACAATTTAAACAATATATTTTATTTGTGTATTGATGTTTTTCTTTTTTAATTGTCAACTTAGGCTATTTCGGATCATCAGTCATGCTCCATAAACATCGTCTGTCGCACACACAAATTGTATTTTTAATTTCACCAAGCTGATTGCACTAAAAACCCCCACAGTCATCATGCTTTCAGTCCACTTCAAGTTTGATTTTGACGTGACAAAGCGGTGATATATAACTGGGTGATCTGTTTACTTACTTTTCAATTAGTCTTCCCATTGATTCCATCATTTGTTCAGTCAAACTGATGTGTGGAACGCGCATGTCAACAAGAGGCAAGATTTATCGCACAAACCAATCATATCCAATCATAACCAATTACATCCAATCATGGCGCAATGGAGACATTGCCTCCTCTCACGTGACTTTCCCCCATTCATTCTCAATTACCCCCCATAAAACCCACCGCACACCGGGGGTCTAATGATTTTCTATAGTTTTCTATGAGCGAAAAGGGAGGCATGACTCCTGCATGCCTCCTGCTGTAACTTTACCTGCGGGTGTCGCTGTTGGGCAGTGTTCCCTTTAGAAATAAGCGTGACTTGCGCTCTTTTTAATGTCATAATTTGTAATATTTGTGTTGTTTTATATGTAATATGGATTATTTTCTCATCCTATTTTTTTGAGGAGGCACTGCCTCCCTTGCCTACTCGGAGGAAACGCCCCTGATATATATATATAGTTCTCCTTTTTAATTTTGCTCAGTAATGCACATTAGGGGTGATTTCTGTAATTTAGTTAATATTTACTGCATTATTTTAGTCTCATGTGTCACCCTGATGGTGTTTTTGTGTGTGTGTGTGTGTGTGTGTGTGCTGTGCATAACCCTGTGCACCGTCTAGGTTTGGTCTTGTTTTATGGACAGGCCACTTAAGATAAAATCTGATTCATCATGTGATTTTCTATTGTACCACCTGTATAATAATGGTGGTTATAAGTACATTTTAAAGTAAAAAGCAGATTTTGGCTCTTTAAGCTTGGTATATTAACATTATATCACTGAAAAATAACTTATATAAGTTGTTAGATATACAGGCACCAGTATGCCCTCCTGAAATATCTAAAACATTGTCACCACATTTTCTTCTGGCAACTACAGCTGCCAGTTTTTTATTATAAATTTAACAGGATATTTTTTACAGTGCCAATCCAGTGAGTAAAACCACCAGAAACATATATATAATACATGGCTGAAACAAATGAATACGCAGCCTGTCCAACACACAAAAATCTCAAAACAGTGACACACACACATACTCCTAAATTTCACCAGTCACATCAATGAAGTTTTCACAGTCAGAATGGCAAGAGACAAATGTGCAAAGTCGCTTCATACAAAACCACAAACAAACATTATGATCACAACATCTAAATGGAGGAACTGTGCTCCAAACATCACACTTTCAATTCTGTGTCTTCATCTGCCCAAGAGCAATGGCTTGACATTCACAGAAGAATCTCACAGCTTTTCATTACCAAAGAGAGTAGAAAGAGTTTGTGATCTTGGCGTGATATTGTGTATAAAGGGGATTTCACTCCACCCTCCCCTGGCACACAGACAGATTACACAGTGATTATACGCAACTCAATATTGCATGACAACCTCCAGCGCGTGAGGGGGTTTACCATCATGTTTCATTCATTTGGCTTGAATGAAGCCTCATTTGAAGCATTGGAAAGCTTAAGATTTATGTGAAATTCATAACGGAACAGATGTCCTCTCGAATTTGCTTCTCCAGAAGGAAAATTTCAGAAATAAGCCTTGATTGCCTCAAAAACTTAAACATGTTTAGGTCTTAACCTCAGAGGGCTTAGAGGTTATTTAGTTGCACTAAGAAGCAAAGCACCATGGGGAATATCCAAATGACAGATTTATATCAATGCCCTTATTCTGCCCTGCCTCAGTACCTTAATCTGACTTTCATAGTGATTGTGCGTGTCCGTGTGTGTCTGTGCGTATCTACAGTGTAATAAAGAATGAGAATCAATTAGTCAGTGTATCTTCCTCCTCCCTCTGTTTCAACAATGTTTTCTGTGTTCACTTTCTGCAAGAATCAAACTTGCTGCTGCCAGGGCCAAAACCGAGCATTAGTTCTTTTTATAGCATCTCTAGAATGTGCGTACCGAGAGTTTGATACTACGACATCAGACAGGATGAAGCCGAAACTAAAGACTGCTTTTTCCTTCTCTTCCTTTATAACACATCTACACAAGGTGTCATCTATCTCTAATGATTATAGTGAACTTTGAAAGAGTCAATCCCTCTGGTTGGATTTTGTTTCAGCTAAAATCCTTCTGTCTCCTTTTCTTCTTGCTAGTTAAGTGTGACTGGCATTTTAATTACCTGCACAGATTGTTATGCTCATCAATCATCTCTCAGCAACCGAATTGCGATGACATCATTGACAAATCCCCAAATATGAGATTTTCACTTCAAGCTTCATAAAGACCTACATCAAAAGATGATATGGTCAGTGCAAACAAAAAAGAAACGGCTTTGCTCGAGAAATAGATAAGAAACATCAATTTAACATGAAGAATGGTCAGTGACAAGTGTGACAACCCATACTGTACCTTCAGTTTAAAGCCCAACACGTAAACAAAGAAAAAATGTGTGGTGCACGTACACCTGCTTATATATGTCTGTGTTTGGAGAACAGCGGAAGCTAGATTAGGAATTTGAAGGGCATATATTGTGTTGAAAAAATGACTAATACTTTAAATAAAGGCAGGCAGTGGAAGGGAACAGAATGTAATAAGCAGTAGAGATAGATTTATGCCTATTCCAAGAAATGCTGAAGGCTCTTATTGAGCACATTAAAAGCCCTTTTAGCCTATATCTAATATGCAGTCTCTCCATAATTAATTTAATCCAATAAAGAAAATGATTTAATATTTTCTGCTGCTTTCCATGAAGTGAACTATGAATCCAATTTCAAGTGTTCTGATTGAGGATTCTCAGTATTGCAGCTAGCACACCGACCTCATTCTGGACGTCTTTAACACTGACTGTGGAAAGAAATGCATCTTTCTCTGACTATTAAACAGTTAGTGCGTGCCTAAGCTCCGGAAAGGAGTAGAATGAAAATAGAAAAACAATAAAAGAAAATGTGAGTTATTAAAATCACATACTAAGGTAATGTAATCTCCGCTTGTCTGGCTGGTTCCTGCCTGAATATCTTTGTTTAGCCAGTGTGTGGCTTGACTCCAGTAATTGAAAAACCAATTTAGTCTTATTTATTTATCTATCTATTTTCTAATGAAAGCCAAAGTCTGCTTGAATAGTGGGTGGATAAACGAATAAATGAAAGGTGATAAGGAGAACCAACATTAATCTTTGTAAAATTACAAAGAAAAATGAACTATTTATCTATGCAACACCATTCGGTCCTACATCGTTTGCACCCAGTTTTCAAAGAAAGAAAAGTGTTATCTTAAATATCTCCTTTGTGGCCTTTAATAGTTTGTAATTCACAATGATCTCACAATCTTTCCACCTCTTTTTCTCGCTCTCTTTCTCACTCACTGGTTCTTTCATTTGCGGTGAAACACTTGAATGAACCCATTAGCCTGGCCGGCTCTAGTACTGAAAGGAGCCGGGCTGAATTTAACGGAGCATTGTGTGAGATCGGCCTTTAATCGACTCTCTTCAAATACGGCAGCTGTTTTCACTGTGTCTAATTCATAATTACATCTTCACAACAAGTGCTGCACATTCTCTTGCACTCGTTCATCTAAACTGAGCATTACATTCAGCAGAGGTCCACAAAAAATTAATTAAATCAGTCTTTAAAATACCTTGTAAATGGTTATTTTATTATTTCGCTCGCCCTTTTGCTAAACGAGGCAGCAGTCGAAGGTACAGCGATGCACAGTGATGAAGGTATGTGTGTGTTTCCCTTTAAGGGTGTTGATTTCCTAATAAATAGAAGTGGAGGCAGGGTCAGGAGCCGGGGCAGGGTGTGTCAGATTGAGTTAGGCCCGAAGGGTGAGGTGAGAGGAAAGGAGACTACAGGCCTTGGCCCAAAGCCAGGGTTAACTGTACCTCTCCATTCTCTTCAGACCAAAAGTCATCCATCTCTCCCTCTCTCCGCTGACACCCTGTTTATTCCCTCATTCATTTGTCATGTCCCCAATCAGCTGGATGAATAAAGGCACTGCCTCACTGATGTATGGTCTTTCTAATTAAGACCAAAAGAAAAGATCTGTGACTCAACTTCTCTTGTTTTTCCTCGGTCTCTTCTTTTCTAATCACCATGACCAAGTTTTTTTTTTTTTTTTTTCTTTTTTTCCTGACCAGGGAAATGTACTTTTCGGGCAGGATCGGGTCTGTAGGTCATTTACAAAGAGAAAAAGAAAGAGAGAAAGAAAGAGAGCAGTCTGGCATTCAGGATGCTTTTGTTTGCTTATTTGCGGTGTTTAAAACAAAGACGGCATGGCGTTGAGAATCTCATCAGCAGGAAACCCCCTTAGAGACAAGCAGCATATTCAAAGGCATGCAAATGACAGCGCTCAGAGCGGGGGCTGGGTTCATTTTGGAGCTGCTTAATTACCTCATTTCTAAAATAACTTGTGCCTTGTTTACGAATACAGTGAATGTAGGTAATAGCTCTGGAATTTTTTTTTTTCTTTTTTTTTATTTCACATGGTTACACTATACAGTCAACACCCACTTCTGCCCTGCCGCTGACACCAAAAAAAAAAAAATTAACAACGAGCTGGTGAGGGAAAACCATCATAGATAAAAATGAAATATTATTGTATTTGGGTAAGGGGATGGAAAGTTTAGGGAGCACTGACTGATGGAAAACTTACTCTAATTACACTTACTCTCATGATTCTTTTGTTAATAATATTTGTCCAGATCATTTACATGACATACAATAACTCATAATAAATCTGCCAGTAAATGAAGATTCTTTAATTATTTACTCCCACCTCGTGTACAAACCAAACCAGCACTAGACCCCAAAAAATACAAAATTACATTTTTCAAAATTTCTTCCTTTGTATTTTACAGGAGAAAGAAAGTTATACAGGTTTGAAATGACATGAGGGGGAGTAAATGACTACAGAATTTTTAACTAGCCATTAGGAGTCAAGACCTAAAGAAACAGGCAAATGTATAATATTAAATACTGTTACACTCCAGTGCTTCATAAAAATGCTCGAGAGAGAATGTGTGTGTGATATAGAAAGAGGGAGGGAGAGGGAGAGAGAGAGAGAAAGCGAGAGAGAGAGTTTGGCAGAGTGAGCGAGGTGGTGAAAAGTGAGAAGACACCTTTGAAAAGAATCAATTACAGTAAAACGCATCAGAATCACTCGTGCATTTAATACATCTCATATCTGAGCGTTTCAGCCCGTTCCCTCACGCCTGCTGCATCAGCCTGGCCCATCTGCGCTGCTTTGCAAAGTAGCAATATTTTAAACTAATATCAATGCATTATGAGCCAACAAATCCTTTAAACAGCACATTAGGATGAATTGTTGAGAGGCAGTGATATCAAATAACAGGTATCAGCAGCACAGAAAGCCCCTCATTTCTCATCTCCGCAGAACACAATAGCACATTTGGCAAGGTGAGTCAAAAAGACAGAGTGAGAGAGGCAAAAATCTGGCAGTGAAAGTAAAGTGATCCTTGTTTTTGCATTAGCAAAACCGACAGCACTTGTAAATGAGTCACATGGGTGCGGATTATCTTCCAGTGTCAGGATGTGTTTACAAAATATGTTGTGCTATCTGCTGTTTACAATACGTTTGATAGAAGGAAAAAATCTTTTCGACTACCAAATCGCCAACATTTGTGGAATTTTCCCCAACATCCCAAAAATTACGTCTGACACGTAGTCCACTGTGACCCCAATCGGCTGAAAAGACATGTTATTTAAACTAACATCCCTAATCCAATGTCAAAAAGGAATAACACATTCGAATAATAAAAAAATAAAACCCGCAGCTGCTGACTAAATCTTCCTTTCCATGTCATCTTTTAGTGAACAAGCCATGTTTATTACAGACTAACAAGAAGGAGGACAGGGATCAGAACCGTGGCCTGAGAGCAGAACGACTGTTTTCATGCATTCACACCGTAGACATGCTGTAAGCCTGTAGGGTCCCTCACCAAAGGCCTACAGGAACACTTGTTTGTTCTTACCCACGTCCCTAACGACACAAATATTTACCCTGATATACATTTCAGACACTTGCTAACAGACAATGTCGACACGTGTACGACAACCATGCAAAAAAAGGGAAAATGTGATATAATAGCATTCCCTCTGTGATGGAGTGCACACGACATGAGACGTACAATTGCAGTACAGAAAAAAGACGCTAGCAACTGCCGCCTAGCGTCCGAACCGACCCACACCAAAATTAAACTACCTGATCATTCGTTACCTGATTGCAGCTGTCAAAGCAAACAATGAATGTACAGCTGAGAATTGATGACTATTTGGAATGCATATGGGCAAAAAGGCTTCAATTAGTGCTGTGGTGTATGTGGATGAAATGACAGTTGTGATTGATTTGACACAGCAGTCCAGATTTATCTTGCAAATGGAGAAATGGCTGCTGAACGGTAAGGACGGCGATCTGGCGCTGAGCTGATAGCGCACAGAAAGAACAGAAGAGCTGAGTCCCAGCGGCTCTGAGGCACATCATGAGGAATCTTCGCTAAGTGTCGTTGAACAGATTGTCTTGGTCAAGGTTATGATGCACTCATAAGTCTTAAGGAGTGTGTGTGGCACTTGGCTGCCTCCCCCCCCACTCACCCAACCACCAGACGACCCTCCTTACAAGGTGACCTGAAGAAGGGGCTAGAAAGTAAAAGACTAATCAGCATTTTCCGTGGGAGGCGTTGAAATTGGGACGGAGAAAATAAGTGGATGCACAGAAGTGTGGCTCGAAGCAGTAAGGAAAAAAAAACGCATTTCAATATAAACAAAAACCACCATCCGTATTTCATTCACTGTTCACTGAACTAACTCTGCAGGGCTGAGGATTGTGACATGGGATGCCTTTTTTTTTTTTGGATAGAAGAATTAACACAAACACACACTTTCAGACAAAAGCATCACATGCAAATGTACAGCATGTCGTCTCAAAAGAATGATTTCCATCACACACCATCGCCCCTAGTTCCGCTCAGTGAGTTGAACAGGCTTCTCTCAATACATTTAATTGAAGGAGTGTTTCTTCACAAAACGGCACAACAAAAAAAATCTTCTCTTCGCTACATTTTTGCCTTCTTCAATGTTTTATTGAATAACGGGGGGTGGGGCAGAAATGGCAACACAAAAGAAAAAAAAAAAACAGAGGATGGCAATCCACGAGTGCAGCCATTGATAATGTTTGTTTATAGCTTCAACTCCTCGAGAATAATCTCAGGTGTCTGAAGCGAGAGTGAGTTTCACTGGTATCTGTCATTCGGGTGTCAATCCAACTGCCACATTTACACTCCACTGGCACACAGGACTCACCTGCTGAGACAAAACACACACATACACACAAACACACACAGGGCCAAATGACTGGCAGCATTTACACAAGAGCATGCTCAATCCATAAAAAGAGCATAAGAGAAAATAAAGAAACTGAAATAAATCATAGGTGGGTTTTGGTTGAGAACATTTTCCAAAAAAAAAAAAAAAAAACTTCAATATTCTTTATTGAACTATCATGGTATAAATTACGTAGGCCTATTTGTTTAGAAATTATAATGTACCGTTTATTTTAACACTCGGGTCGGCGGTCACGCCGGCGTGACCACGCGTTTTTTTTCTAACCAGTGTGAAAGAGACTCAAAATACTCCGTCAATGTTGCACATACAATTAAGAGCTATACACCATTTTAATCTGTGGAATATCTTCTTTTATTTGTGTACACTCAGAGTAAAAACAAAATGTTGTGCTTTTCGCAAAAAAATAAAGAAAACTAACATGATGCGTGATCTCTCGTCTCCCTCTGAACGAAGTCCAATCTGATAGTTCTCAGAAAATGAACTGTAACTTAGTGAATACTAATCACAAAAAAATGAGACTTATGTCTAAAAAAAAACGTTGAAATGTCAGGTTTTAAATCGTGTAAGTCAAATCGAAAACAAAAATTCTGTGTTTATAATCTGTATAAAAGAGAGCCATGTCAGAAGTCCATGATTCAGCTCATTATCCGCTAATGCGGTCACGCCCACGGAGGGAGCGCTATTCAGAGGCAAATTCTGAGGCAATGCATGCATTCATCATCTCAATCGTGTATTTATTGTCTTGAAAAGTGTTTATCTGGATGTTAAAGCCATGGTTAGCGAGCTCTAGAAGACATTCAGTTAGTTCCTGGTTCTTCTTCTTTTTATGGATTTGTGGACTAAAGGTGTACAGAGCGCCCTCCGGCTGCAAGTATGAATTGAAAACAGTATCCAGCGTTCATAGTGAAGACAATAAATATTGAAAAAATATTACTCCTCTGTATAGAAAATTGACAACATATGAGAATCCATCAATATTTCTCCAAATGTGCATGCTTTTAAGCTAAAAGCCTATATGAAATGCCATAGATGTAACATAACTGTTCAGACACTTTGCATCACAGAAATGCATTACATTTTAAAGAATATAATAGAATACCATTATTTTAAATTGTAATAATATTTCACAGTATTGCAGTTTTTTCTGTATGTTTGATTTACACCATGATGAGCTGAGACATGATTTTTTCACAGCCTACCTGACTGAAAGAGCTCATTATTTACGCAGGTCATTAGAGCTCTTTATGCGATTCTTTTGTCTTCTCAGGTGAGAATCACCCATTATTCATGATGATTCACGCCTCCACGCATACTGTGTTTCTTGACCAAAGATGTTTTAGAAAATTTAAATCTCTCTATTGTTTTATATGAACAAGCAGGCAGCATAATTTTTACCATTTTGAAGAAAACTCTAGTCTACAACCTCCAATACCCAGAAGTCTTGTGAACACAATTTTATATATATTTTTGGCTTTATTTCAGTGACTTAAGTTTTTTGTTTTTTCAATAACCACGCATAAACGTTATTCCTTCAAAAATACAAATATGTACATACATGTTCCTCACATATTATTGTAGCCTAGTTTGTGCTGAATACAGTGTAATGACACTTTTTCCATTAATATGTTTATGAACAACTGAAAAAAGCACAAATGTCAGGGCATGTCAAACCTTCTCCAGGGCCCCAAAAAACCTCAGACCCCTGAGGGTTAAACTAGAGGGTAGATGATCTGTAACAATCGGACAACATATAAGCAACATATAACAACAGGACTACTCCACCAACCTGAAGGGGGCAAGCCACCCTTTTCCGGCTGAGGACCATGGCCTCGGACTTGGAGGTGCTGATTCTCATCCCAGCCGCTTCACACTAGGCTGCAAACCGTCCCAGTGCGCGCTGAAGTTCCTGGTTTGATGGAGCCAACAGGACAACATCATCTGCAAAAAGCAGCGATGAAATCCTATGGTCCCCAAACCGGACTCCCTCCGGCCCCTGGCTGCGCCTAGAAATCCTGTCCATAAAGATAATGAACAGGACCGGTGACAAAGGGCAGCCCTGCCAGAGTCCAACACACACCGGGAACAGGTCTGACTTACTGCCGGCAAGGCGTACTAAGCTCCTGCTCTGGTCGTACAGGGACCGGACAGCCCTTAGCAGAGGGCCCCGGACCCCATACTCCCAGAGCACCCCCCACAGGGCGCCACGAGGGACACGGTCGAATGCCACCAAACTCCTCCCAGACCTGAGTTTTTATCTGGGCTATCAGGGCTGCAGTCCGTTTGGCCTGCTGGTACCCGTCAGCTGCCTCAGGAGTCCCACAAGCCAGCCAGGCTCGATAGGACTCTTTCTTCAGCTTGACGACATCCCTTACTTCCGGTGTCCACCACCGGGTTCGGGGATTGCCGCCACGACAGGCACCGGAGACCTTACGGCCACAGCTCCAAACGGCCGCGTCGACAATGGAGGGGGAGAACATTGTCCACTCGGACTCCATGTCTCCAACCTCCCTCGGGATCCAATCGAAGCTCTGCCGGAGGTAGGAGTTGAAGATCTCTCTGACAGGGGGCTCGGCCAAATGTTCCCAACAGACCCTCACAGTACGTTTGGGTCTGCCGAGTATGTCCAGCTTCCTCCCTCGCCATCGGATCCAACTCACCACCAGGTGGTGATCAGTTGACAGCTCCACCCCTCTCTTCATCCGAGTGTCCAAGACATACGGCCGGAGGCCCGATGAAACAACCACAAAGTCGATCATCGACCTCCGGCCTAGGGTGTCCTGGTGCCACGTGCACTGATGGACACCCTTATGCTTGAACATGGTGTTCGTTATGGACAAACCATGACTAGCACAGAAGTCCAATAACAGAACACCACTCGAGTTCAGATCAGGGGGGTCGTTCCTCCCAATCACGCCCCTCCAGGTATCACTGTCATTGCCTACGTGAGCGTTGAAGTCCCCCAGTAGAACGACGGAGTCCCCAGTCGGAGCACTTTCCAGCACCCCTCCCAGAGACTCCAAAAAGGCCGGGTACTCTGCACTCATTCGGCCCATAGGCACAAATGACAGTGAGAGACCTATCCCCGGCCCGAAGGCGCAGGGAAGCGACCCTCTCGTTCACCGGGGTAAACTCCAACACATTGCGGCTAAGCTGGGGGACTATGAGCAAGCCCACACCAGCCCGCCGCCTCTCACCGCAGGCGCCTCCAGAGTAGTGGAGAGTCCAGCCTCTCTCGAGGAGTTGGGTTCCAGAGCCCAAACTGTGCGTGGAGGTGAGCCCAACTCTAGTCAGTACCTCTCAACCTCCCGCACAAGCTCAGGCTCCTTCCCCCCCAGCGAGGTGACATTCCATGTCCCTAGCACCAGATTCCGCGTCTGGGGACTGGGTTGCCGAGGCCCCGCCTTCGACTGCCGCCCAATCCACAGTGCACCGGCCCCTTACGGTCCCTCCCGCAGGTGGTGGGCCCACGGGAGGTCGGTCCCACGTTGCTTCTTCGGGCTGAGCCCGGCCGGGCCTCGTGGGGTATGCGAGCCCTAACCCCGGGCCTGGCTCCAGGGTGGGGCCCCGGTTGCGCCATACCAGGTGACGTAACTGACCTTGTTATAATTCTTTTCATAAGGGGCTTTTGAACCGTTCTTAGTCTGACCTGTCACCTAGGACCTGTTTGCCTTGGGAGACCCTACCAGGGGCATATAGCCCCCGACAAACATAGCTCCTAGGATCATTTGGGCACTCAAACCCCTCACCACGTTAAGCTGACGGTTCGAGGAGGGGCATTTTGATTAATTTGAGTAAAAATGAGAAAGTGACAAGAAAGTGGCAAGATGAAAACCACTATTTTCGGTTTCAAACTTTCACATAGCATCTTTAGGTTATAATAACATTAAAAATTCAAATCCAGATATTATTATAAAAACTGATTTTTTTTTCCCAAAATGCAATAAATCCATGACACTTTTTTTTTTTTTTTTTTTTTCAAATGCAATTAATCCATTGAATCAATATAAAAGTTATTTTTCATATTGAAAATACACAACAAAGTAAGTTGATTCACATATATGACAGCCTCTGAACTTTGTCAATATTAATCTTATATACAGGCACTGGACTAAAAATACATTCAGTCATCACTCCAAAAATGAATTCAACGGGTCATCTTATTAATGCTATAAATTAATTATGTCTCCGTTTGTCATTACCGATTAAAGAGTATCTGGTGCCACCGCACAGTTAAAATAAACACATTTGCCAAGTACATTGGAATTGACTGAAACTACCCAGGGGCGTCGCTAAACTGGTGTGACAAAGTAAAATATAGCTGATAAATCCTTGTCTGACAGTGCAGAATTTGGCAATCATGTTGTTGTTGTTTTTTTCTATCAGAAGTTTAGAATCAAAACTAGCAATGCCAGATTCAAGAATTAATCATTCTTGGTCAAACAGCTTTTAAAAACTGTTCCTGATTCAGTTTTGGGGACCGTGACAGAAGTTTGATGCTGTTGTGGAACAAGCAACAGACAGCGTTTTTTCTCCTCCTGAGTGCCTCTCTTAATCTCCTCACGTAAATGATTAGATTTTGATGGCTTACGTTTCAACAAGTTCATCAATGCCGTCAAAAGTATTCATTTTTCCTGTTTTTGTTGATCACAAAGTACAAAATAGATAAGGAAAACTAGGATGCTGGGAGCATTCAAAATGCCGCCATTACCTGTTTACAACGCGTGGAATGACGCGCTGTGATTGGTTGAGCGGATGTATCGCATTCTGCAGAGAAAGGAGACTGGCGTTTGTCGCCGTTTGGAAAGAAAGGAAGAAAATATGATAGAATAACACGGTGGATATCGCATTTTGCGTAAAATTAAAAATGGACTTTTACCGACCAGAAACAATACTGATTTTGGCAGAAACTCAATTTTTATAAAAATGCCATTTATCGAGTTTTGGAACAAAACTCTTCATTTCAAGACCAAGCGTTTTGTGAATCCTGCATAAACTCCCCGGTTTGAGAAGCAATCTTCAGTAAAATGATGGGAACACAACAAAAGAATGTACTGCTGTGACATTGTTGAAAAAATGAATTTTCCCTGGCGTCTGCACGCACAATAAGTGGGCGGGCAATATGCTAATGTTTCGTTGTGACATCACAACGAAACGGCTTGGGATTCATTTTACAAACGACTCAACTGACTCAGAGTCGACTCTTACTTTTGAGAGACAATAACTTTATATACGGTGCACTTTCAGATTTAAAACTGTGCAGGATGTTTTCATTCACTTAGAGCTATGTTACACACTACATGAAAGGAAATTTTCAAAAATCCATAATAGGGGCACTTTAAGGTCCACCCTAAACGTCAATGGGGCGTGAGCAGATCGTACAAAAATGTAAGAATGAGTACGAATTTAAAGCATTTTCACAAGCTTTCAGAAACAAATAATCCATATTAAGAATATGAATCAGGTTAGTATAACACGTTGTTAACATATTAACGATTATAAGTCATGAGAATCATAAGGGTGATTAAAGGAAAGGTTCTCAAACAGACTCAAAGCTCTACAGCAGGCTGTGTCGTGATAGGTTATCCACTGATATGAGGCCCTGCATGTTGCCTGCTTCAGTCTTTCTATCTGTCTACCTGTCTACAGAAGCTTTTAATGCATAATATTCAGCCTCTCAATGAGGTGTGCAGGCTTGTCTCTCTCTGTCACATGAAACGGGCACACAGCTTAACCAGGCCAACTTAAACCAGCTTTACTCCTCCTTAGATTTCCAATGCAGGCACTCATCGTGCCAGTGCTTTCAGTTTTCTCCTTGTCTTTCTTTCCTCTATACCTCCACACTTTCATTAGCTCTCTGTTTATAAGAAATACACCATCGGAGACCGCGGGTGAGCGCGGGTGTTCCTTAAAATCCACCACGACCTGTGATTTTCTCGGTTGGATTTTTGAGTGAGTCAGGATATCTACTTCTGCATGAATCCTGTGTAGTACACTTAATTCCCCATGGAACACGGCGAGCAGGGGCGCTTCGTCAGGGGAACAGAAAGGCATTTGAGAGCAGATTAAGAATATGAACAGCAATATTCCCGTCGCGGCATCTGCATGCGCCCAGGATTACAGGGTTCTGAGGAGATTACTGGCAGGGGAAGAGAGGTTACAGGTTCTGAAAACTTTTCATTTTCACCTATGAAGAATGCACCACGCACACAGACATCCACAAGTTTCATTTACATATTCATTTGGGTTTGATTTTAAGTATTGAGTTTGTGCACACATTTTTTCATGCCTCATTCACAGTATGATTGGCCTCCCATCCACATATAAACAGTGTTTTAAGTCACAAAAAAAGCAAAGACTTTTCAAAACAGTTTTAGTCATGCTTGTAGGGTCGCAATGGATCACATTAATTGCTAAGTTTAACCATCACAGAGTGAAAGTTTATCATTTGCACATGCTTTTTATTGACAATTTACACATTCATGTGATTTCAAGTAGGGTGCAACAGTTCTCTGTTAAAAAAAAAAAAAAATCAAACCGTACTGTTCTTCACTAACGGTTTGGCATGCACTTTCACCGCGGTTCATCTCGAATGACAACACATCTATAGGCTAGTATGGTTTGTTGAAAATGGCAACGTGTAAAACAGACAGACAGAGTTTGGATAATGTATGTTTCAGCCAATGAATACGCATTCCGGGTTCCCAAAACGTTACAACAGTGATGATCAAAAAGCATGGACAAAACTGTCACTCTGTAAACTTGGTTCACTGCAAGTGTCCTATGCTCGGATATGACCAGTCATTTACGCCGTCATCACCCGGGTGCTGATGGCTCACGAGCAGGTGAGACCTGAACAGCACACGTTGCTATCTGTCTTAAACTAAACTCATAAAGCCTTGCTAATTTAAATGTTCAACAGCAAGACGCAAAAGAGAACTCGCGCGCAAAAAAACATGTTCTCTTTCAAGACTTGCGTTTGAATGGACAGATTCACACAAAAAATTATGTCAACATGTTGTCTTGGCAAGTATCCTAACAAACATAGTCGGTCATGTCTTGAGTAAACGTATAACAGTCGAAAAAAGACAACGCATGTGTAACAGTATATACTGGATCGTGCATTATGTCTTAGAGGGAAAAAAGCCCAATATTCCTGCTGTGTTTTTAATGTTAATCAAACAACAAATGACATAGAAATCACTCACTGCTCTTGACTGAACAGCTTTTGTAACTAAATAATGATTAATCTTTATTTAATTTTTACAGTGAAAATAATATGCAGTGTTATTTTATATTTGATTATTTTATTCATTTTCCATACCTGAAAACTACTGTTACATACCTGAAAAACCTGAAACCTTATTTTATTTGAATCTTTGATTTATTGTATTGATTTGTGCTGTTGCTTGTAGTTTGATGATTTGTTCTTATTTTCTTTATTTTTATTTGACAGCAGTCCTTTTTTCCCTGAACATAGCACATACCGAACCGAGAATAATTTCTGTACCTGAATACTACTGTTAGACCTTACTTTATTTTGTAACTTTGTTATATTGTATCTATGCTTGTAATTTGTGTATTTGTTCTTATTTTATTACTTACTGTTCACTTGTCTTTAATAATGTTTAATTGTTAAAAGCTAGATTTTTGCTGTGGTATCGAAGTATTTAAAGTGAGCTTTAAAGGATTAGTCCACTTTCAAATTAAAATTTCCTGATAATTTACTCACTCCCATGTCATCCCTGATGTTCATGTCCTTCTCTCTTTAGTCCAAGAGAAATTCAGGTTTTTGATGAAAACATTCCAGGATTTTTCTCCATATAGTGGACTTTAATGGCCTCCAAACGGTTGAAGGTCAAAATTACAGTTTCATTGCAGCTTCAAAGCGTTCTACACAATCCCAGATGAGAAATAAGGGTCTTATCTAGAGAAACCATCACTCATCACTTTTTTTCTAAAAAAAAAAAAAAAAAAAAATTTAAATTTTATACATTTTAACCATAAATGCTCATCTTGAACTAGCTCTGTTCTTCTTCTCTATTAGAATTCCAGCAGTGTAGAAACTGCTAAGTGTATTACTGCCCTCCTCAGGTCAAAGTTTGAACTAAATTGTCATATACAATATGCTAGTGCAAGTATTAACAATCAGTTCAAACTTGACCTGTGGAGGGCAGTAATACACTTAGTAGTGTCTACACTGCTGGAATTCTAATAGAGAAGAAGAAGAAAGCTAGTTCAAGATGAGCATTTATGGTTAAAATGTATATAATTTTTAATTAGATAATTTTTTTAGAAAATGAGCGATGGTTTCTCTAGATAAGATCCTTATTCCTCGTCTGGGATCGTGTAGAACGCTTTGAAGCTGCAATGAAACTGTAATTTTGACCTTCAACCGTTTGGAGGCCATTGAAGTCCACTATATGGAGAAAAAATCCTGGAATGTTTATCAAAAACCTTAATTTCTTTTCTACTAAAGAGAGAAAGACATGGACATCTTGGATGACATGGGAGTGAGTAAATTATCAGGAAATTTTAATTTGAAAGTGAACTAATCAAGCAAAGTGACATTAACCCCACCTCCTTTAAAAAAAAATAATAATAATAATAAATCTTTTTTTGCTGATCTGAAAAAATGATCCAATCCATGACTTATAAACCATAATATGACCCAAACATTGAGTTTAGTTTTCCATTGCACTACTAGATGCCTGTGGACAAATGAAAAAGAGATTTTGAAATACGGTGACATCATGAAAGCAATTTGCACAGAGCAACAGTTGTTTATAAGTAACACTCTGGAGTTTGACAGGCAGGAATTTGCAAGTAACGGCGAACACTGGTTTGTTTTGTAGTGGTCAACTGTCATAGAATCAATGACAGTTACGTGACATCACTATACAGACACGTAATAATAATGCTGGTTTTTGACATGAAAGCTTTAGGACACAATAATGCCAAATTCTAGTCTGGAATGGTTACATGAGCGTTACGTGGAGAAACAAATTAATGTGGCCATAAATTGTGGAAATTAAAAATTGTGTGAATGAATTATAAATTTGTGGCTTTTTAAATTACAAAGGTAAATATTAAATTCTATTCGTCAGATTCTTTATAACAAAAAAAAAAAAATAGTCTAAGATTTTAGTTTTCTGCAGAGCCATCACATTCATAGCTAATATGACTTCACCAAAAATATCTGTAAAAGTGGTGATATCTTTAGATAGTCAGTTGACATACAGATTAGATGTGGTTTCAAAAGAACTCTAGAAGATCAAATTTCAGATGTGGCGATTACTTGCAGCCATCCGTCATCTCACAGACAACAAAGAGTTTGTGTACATCATGGCGTAATTGCATACACATGTCCAGTATGAGCAGTTAGCTGATCTGTCTGCCACACTCTCTCTCTCCGAAAAGCCATTGTTTTTGGTTTTCTCCTTTTGCTTAAACTCTTTTTATAAGTATGAAAAATTATGGGTAGATAGCAAGCGACAGCTTTCTCGTATTCTCTTATGTAGATGGTGCCCATTTCTTCCATGCCTTAACAGTCTTGATTTTATCTTCTGGTATGTGGCATTTCCCTCACCACTCGCTTTGGCCAACAGCATGCCACGCGTGCAAAGCAAGCACAGGAAATCTGTCCCCCCAGGAGACGGCTAACAATGCTACGACCAGGCAATTCCCCTCCGCACCTTTCGTGTGAGGAACATACCCATATCACATATTCAGCCACCATGTGCAATCAATTACAAGCCTTAATGAATGCCAGCCGGGAGTCATGATCCGCACAAAAGTGTGTGCGCTTGCCTTGTACTGTATATGTTTGACAAACACTTTACCATGAAGTCTGTATGAAAATTAAGGCCCCAAAGGCTCATAATTAAAACGTATTACAAGGAACAAAAAGAAAAGTAGATTACGGTCTTTGCTCTGATTTCCAAACGATAGAGGCGTTAGAAAGAAACAAAGACACAAACATAGGATTTCAGCATGTATCAAGACTGAAAGCAGGCACTGCCACTCCCCAGACACAAGTGTTAACCTTATTGCTGGTAAGGAGGCCATATGCATGCTGGGAGGAAGGAAGGAGGGTGGGTGTAACCCAGCCACTTCATGCAGGGTTGAAGTGTCCCTGCCAGTCTTTCAGTGTTCAATGAGAGGCCCAAGAGACACACAAAAGGGACTTTCCCTATGAGTTTCCATGCCCTTGGCTTCCGAAATGCACCCAGTAGTCATCAATTAGCCTGACAGGCCAGATCTAATCTTAAACACAGACACAAACTATAACAGTGTTCAACTGTTCCTAATGAGGTTTGATAACCTTAATGGATATTATAAAGATTCCAACAAAGACTTACAATGACTACAAAGACTTTAAAACTATTCTAAATTATTATATTATATATATATATAAAATAAAAGCTTAATTGCATAAATTGCTCTTAACAATTACAATACAATTCTATGATGGTGACAGCCCCACTCATTATCCGTAGGATTAGAGGGCAAAAGTGATCCAAAACCCTTCTTAAATAACAGCCAAAGCTCCATCAGCGGATACATCTCTACTCATAAGGCTACAAATTTATCATTATTGAGATAATACAGAGGATGAATTACCCAGCGTGCATGAGCCTTGTGGGGGCTGACCCGAGATCAGTCCAAGATGAAGGCAACTGGAGGGCTCAGGAATTCATTTTCATATTGCAAATGGCCATCCCAATCAGTATGCCTAAAGTGCCTCCAAAGAGATGTGTATATCTGTGAGAGCTGCGCACTGCAATGAGAATACGTACTATATTAGTTTATGCACAAGATACAAGCGACCAGACAGATTTGACTGATGCCAGACTTATGCTGATGCTCGATCACTTTATGTTGTGAATGAGAAGCTGATTTGCTAATCACAAAGTATTATGTAGCAATATATAGAGGTCACATTTGCATTAACCTTTGCATTCTCTCTTTAAACAGTTCCCTCCAGATCCCCCATTTCTTACACATGCACACATACATGTATGCACACTTTCCTGTCAAGACGGATAACGTTTCAAGGGGAAGGAGCTTTTAAATGATTTAGCACTATGATCCGGAGACATTCCAAGCAATAAATGATATTCACATGATGCTCTTAGGAAATGTCTGGGCATATGCTACCCCCACCGTTCACATACACATGCACACACAATAGAAATTGTGACACTGGCGTGAGATATAAAAAATAATGCAGGGGATTATGTCCTGATACTAGGCCTTATTTACTCATAGATGTATTAGGAAAAACACCTGCCTCCCACTCCAATAGGATCAAGAGATTAATCTTACTGAGACTTAATACATACAGATGGTCAGACAGGAAAATTAGAAAAATATGAAATATGAATACATTCGTCTTGTATAATATGAAATATGATTCATCTATTGCAGAGATTAGCTTGATGCATTGGTGTACTAACAAGGAGACAAAGTTAATTTCTTATAGGCCAAATGTTGCTGGCAAGATCCCTAGAATAATAATGATTCTTTGGGGAATATTATATAAATTAAACTTAAGCCGTCTTCTCTGTTTGCATATTAATGGCTGCTGGTGCAGGGCTGCTTTTGATTCATAGGCTGTCAGATCTTTGTGGAGCTGCCACACAAACATTGACAGCTCAGAACACAACATTTATTTATCAACACAGAAACACACATACCTTTAATGCTGGAGAAAAACCCTACACAGCCAATAACAGGGGTCTTTCTCAATCTTGGTCTTTATTCTAACAGAAGATTACAGTTGAAGTACCGATCTCCTGTACTTTGCTAATATAAATCTAAGATGCTGCAGTGACACACTGATCTACTGACATTGCTACAGTGTTTATCAGTGGAGACTCACTGAGAACTGGGATTATTAAAGTACTTCTTCAATAGAGCATAGAAGTATTAGAGAATATGAAAATTGATTAAGGCAGGTGTTTTCAAAATTTTTGAAGCCAAGGACCCCAAAATATGATGACCCCAGCTACAGAACTACTGTCATATATATTGTGGGAGAAAAAAAATATTAAGAATTCAGAGATGCTCTTCTTCATTCCTCGGTTGTAAACGAGTGGTTATTTGTGTTATTGTTGCCTTTCTCCAACCAGTCTGGCCATTTTCCTCTGATCTCTGGCATCACCAAGGCATGTCGACAAAAAGAACTGCCGCTCACTGGATATTTTCTTTTTTTTCCTTCCTTGTTTTTGTACTATTCTCTGAAACCCTAAGGTCGTTGTGTGTGAAAATCCCAGCACTTGCACAATAAATACCCAGTAATCTAATATAAAAATATTCCAAAATATTTTTTTTAAAAGAATAGTGAGCTTGCTGTGACAGTGGTGAGGAGAAACTTTACACAAATACAAACTTTTTTTGAACATATTGTGCATAATAACACCGAAAGAGAGATGAAGACTTAATTTTTTCCCTACAAAATTATGAAAATGAATTTCCTTAAAAACCAGGGCTATCGACAGAATAAAATAATTGTAAATGTGTATAATCGATATCTTTTTTGTGCGTGTTTTGTTTTCACTCAAATTTTTCGTGGACCCACTAGCACACCCCTGCGGCACCAGTTTGAAAAAACCATGCCTTAAACAATGATCATCTCACATAAATTATAATTTATACTTAAGGTTCTCAAAGGCACTGAACTTTCAAATTTCAAGTTTACATAAACACCATCAAAGTCACAATAAAATACCTCTCATTACACTCATTACAAAGCCACTCTATCAGCACTCTTTCACCCAAAAGTCTCTGGTACCTGCGGTCTAAAAAAAGTTAAAAGTGCATCTGTTTTACCTACATACTGAAAGGTGATCCACTAGCCTTGCTTTGTGTCTCTACCGCCCCAACACCCCATGGGCCTCTACTTCCTGACAAAGGTCCTTCTAAATATCCTGAACAGAGAAGGAGAGGGTAGAGAGGGGTATGAGTAAGTGAGAGAGACAGAGAGAAATCAAGAGAGAGAGATGGGGAGAGGAAAGGAGAGAGATGGCGTGCCAGGTAGTGCTTTAAAAAGAGAGGAGGCCATTTAGATCACAGGCAACAGGAATGAGGGGAGGCAAGACGTCTGCACCGGTATAATCAACATCCTAACTCCCTAAACACATGCACACATCACAACAGAGGTGCTAGTTTTATGCAGCAACACAGATGCCACGCTGCAGTCCACATATTCATGAGAAAACCCACTAGCGTGACTGACTCTGTCCTGTAATATAAAAGCCCCCAAACTACAGCCTGTGGGCTGGATATGGAACAAGAACTTAGTCCGGTCCTATTACAAAAAAAGTTAATGTGCCTGTATTTAGATTGTCACTAGGGGGCAGCACTCTCATTCAATGACTTTTAACTTGCCAACCAGAGACCAAATATCAAATGATAAAGAAAAACACACATGGCACACAAAATCAACTATCAGTCAAATATGTAAAATGAATTTTGTTAGGACTCATTTCTATCCCTTCTTTCTACCACACATGTATATCTTTGTTTGTTAAATTAAATGTAAGTTGCATATCTCCATAGTTCTTACAAATCCCTTTTTTTCCCTTTAGTTGCTTTGTTTATTTGTATATGAGTTATGCGCAATGTCATGTAAATAGTTCTTTATAAGCAACTAATTCTGAAAACATTGTAATGGAACTTGTGACAGCACGAACATGCAGTTTTGTGTTTAATCCTGTCAATTTCATGGGAAGTAAATAGTTACTGATTTAGGTAAAAATGTAAAGAAAATAAATGTCATATGCAGTCAAATCCATATTTGTACACATTTATGAAAATCTGCTCTTTGGTGTAAGGCCATCTGTGTGACAGATACAAATCATATCAAATGAAATCCAGCTCTTACTGAAAGCACACAATCAAAGCTGATTAACTGTGTTCACCTGAACACATTACAACAGCTCTCAATCAAGGACAGCAGGACTAAGCAGAAATAAGACATTTTAATCTGTGTGAAAGACAAATGTTCTGCAAACTAATCTAATATCACACATAAACACAGTAAAGACAGTAAAGAGTTCATGTGTGAATACTTTAACATCAGGTAGGTATTAACGTCAAGTAGACATTAATGTAGTCAAAGTCAAATGGTTACACTGAGCTTCTTACACAGCTCTATCTGAATTATCTTTCATTGATTCTTGAGTACTAGAATACAAAACCATAAAACTAAAAAATATATATATAAAGTTTGGGAATCATGGAAGGAATTATATTCTATTATATAGTCAGACACCAAAATAATGTCAAATTTATTATAAATACAGTCAAATCAAGCATGTGCTTCACTTCATGAATGAATGGAGGCTTAAGGTCATTCCGTGTCAAATCAACCAAATGGCTTTAGCAATCTTTGTTTCATTATATGCCAACAGTGACAGTTCGAAAATGGCAATAAGTGCTTCTTGTGCATGCCTGTAACTCAAGAAGTATTAAAGATATCTTAATAGACTTTTAGATTCTGGATCTTACACAAACTTTCCTTTTGTTATCTTCATTTTAAAGGCCCTCGATGGTTCAGTCCCGGAGATATGGAGATCTTAATGCGGCTTAAAGAGGCTTTTGCATCTGAAGTCTTCAAATATTCATTTTCAAGTTTGCATGCCTGTAACTCTAAAAGTATTAAAGATATCTTAATATCCTTCTAGATTCTCATTCTTAATAACCTTTCCTTTTGAAATTCATTTTCAAGGCCCTATATAGTCAATCCCATAGATATGGGGATCTCAAAGCAGCTCCATATTCAAATAGTTGAATTTTACCCATTTTCAGTGATTGAAAACCAAATGTGGTTCCCTTTGCACACAGCTGATACTTATTCAATTTAAAGAGGAATGTCTGAAGAATAAATAATATTTAAACTAGAAATGTATGTTTTTCCCTCTATCAAAAGAACTGTATAAAACATAAAAAAAAATCCACTGAAATGTTCAAGTTGAGGCACATTAACTTGCTTTCAAAAGTGTATTTATAAGACTTTGTTCATTTTAACAGCTTCTAAAGCAACCAAGAGTTCAAATGCAGTATCGTAATTACACGTTACCACACTGACATCCCTATGACACTGAACCACATAGGGCGTTAAAAATAAAAGTTGCGTTCCAAATCAGCTGTATGCAAAGTGACCCACATTTGGTTTTTGACCACTGTCCATATCTCTGGGAATGAACCATCAAGGGCCTTTAAAATGAAGACACCAAAGGGAAAGTTTGTTAAGAGCCAGAATCTAAAAGGATATTAAGATATATTTAATACTTCTTGAGTTACAGGCATGCAAACTTGAGGCAAAAAAAAAAAAAAAAAAAAACAAGAAGTGCTTTTTACCATTTTTGAACTGTCACTGTTGGCATATAGTGAAACAAAGATTGCTAAAGTCAACAGATTTTACTAATAGACCAACCAATCAAAGATGGCTGATCTATTATTTTACTTATAGATCAGCCATCTTTCTAAAGTCATTTTTACACCCTCTAATTTGGCTCCAAATCTCAGGTGAAAATTATCATTTTGACCCCCCTTTACAAAATAGTGGATTACGCAGTAAATATACATCTGTGACATTTAATAATTTTGGCTTTCATCACTATTTATGTTTGTCTTTCTACAGAAAAATATTAACAAAATCAAAAATTTGAGCCAGGGCTCCATCTGAATTGTCACAACTGAACAACTACAGGTAGCTATAGGTGATTTGGGATGGTAAACCCATTCACAGCACCATCCGCACCTAGTATGAATATGTTTAGATGAAGTGTCGCCTACTAATCTAAATGTCAGTTCCGGTCTGATTGCTCTGTAATGGATATGTATGTGTGCACATTGTGTGTTCCAAGCAAATGCATTCACTGCAAACGCAAAGCAATCAATCGAACTTGTTTCCACATGCGCTCGCCGAGCGCGCTTAGACCGGTGGAGAATACGCACACGCGTGTCTATAAAAGACACAAATCATTTACATGCTGGTCTCATCAAAGGCAGCACCGAGTCCGCTCATCTCCACCGAGAGTTTCCGCCGATCAGAGTGTTCTGGTTGCATCTCCAAAGGCGACGGGCTAACCTTTGCGACTGCCAAGAAATGTGATTAATTTTTTAAATACAGCTGTTGACCTATTATTGAGATGGAGAGATGCCACATGAGACACTCTGCACACCCACTTCGTCTTTATGGAATGTGTTATTCCATCAGTGTTTACAAGATCACGGAAAAAAAGCGGTAAATCAAAATAATACAACAAATGCTGTTCTGAGCCATTTTCATGAACAAAACACCAATCAAACAAAAGCCCATGGAATCACCATCCTTTCAGAATTTGCTTTTGAGAGTAAAATAGCAAGAACAATAGAGAAACAATCATTCTGAAGCGTTTGAATCTTGTTAATGCGCTCATGAATAAATTATGCTACAGATAATGGGTTTATGATCAATAATTCATCCTAGTATTTCTATCACCGCGCTATAATATGTGTCATGTAAATGTAGCGGCATGTACTTCACGAAATTAGCTTGACAAAGGTAGTTAACAAAATAAGCCAATACTGTGTATATTAATTCAGAAAATTCTGAGTCATTTTTTTAGGCAACATACAGCATTTTCTTAATGAAAAGCATCTTTCACACAGACACAGCTCTTTGTTGGCTCCAAATTCTGTAACACATAAATACCACATAAAAGCTGCACTGAAAGACTTCGTTCAAATGTATTACTATAAACATACAAAATTTAACTTGCAAATATGTTCAGGCCAGTGGTTCTCAAACAAGGGGTTGGGCCAACTAGGGCCTTCAACACACTTCTGGGGTCTCAAGATGATTTAAAATAAGAAAAAAAAAGGCTAAAACAGCTTAAAAAAAAAAAAAAATCAATATATTTAATATTTTAATTCACCTCTTAAGCATTCCCACATTTTTATAAAATCTGAGGTATAGCCTAATTTTAAAAGTGCGATTTCTAGACTTGGAAAAGTAAATAAAAATGTAAAACACCATGGACATTTTTATACATTTTATAAACATACATTTTTCTATGCCAAGCTCTAAAATATTTTATTGGGAACACTGTAAAACCCAACAAGTTAGGAAAATTTCAATTGAGGAAACTGACTGCCAAAATCCATTTAAGTTTAGAAACCAATAGTTATGAGTACATGTGTGAACTTATTTCATGTGAATTCACTAAAAAAAAAAAAGAATATTTCTTAATATAGCCTACATATACTTTGTGTTGCTGAAACTTCACTGTATTTATTAAAACCAATAAACTTGCCAACATTAACTCAAAGTTCTTGCAATTAGCTAACAATAGCACACATGCACTTGTTAATTTAACTATAGCAAACAGACTAATGACATAACAGAAATCCTTCTAAATTCCAACAGAACATTAAACACTAGAAATTGTGTAATACATATATTTTTTAAATCCTTATCTAATTAAATCACAAATGACTAAAGGTATTCAAAATGGTTTTTGAATAATGGGGGCCTTGACATCAAAAACGTTAAGAGCTACTGCTTTACGAGTCCGTTGTCAAAGATGAAACAGTTTGCGCACATGACAGTATCGTATTGCATTATATATGCAAATTTAAATGCACCTTTGCAGTTTAAAAATGGAATTTTCACCTGAAACACTCATTGAAGAGAGGAAGTGTTCTAGTCTTAGTACACAAAACCCTCTCCAAATCGACATGATTTGTGAGTGCACTGCCCTGAAATTCACTTTGTAGGTCAGACTTGTACACTTGCCCTTCATCGAAAAATTAATTCACTCTGTTGTGAGCACTTGTACACTTTTTCATCCAAATTGGAACAGGACCACAAGTGTCCAATGTAGCAGGGACAGGTCATAGCTCAGTGGCACATATGAACACGGTCAAAACATGTCCCAAATGGACTGATGTGTTGACAGATCTTCTGACATGACCCAAATGAATCCCCAACACCCTTCAGTACCCAAACATACACTGGGCCTGTTGACTGGCCTGATTCAACCAGCTGGGACTTCTGGAGTCAAGAATCACACTGGTGGTTCAAGAGGAGAAGCAAGGGCCAGCTGGATGTGAGAGAAAGAGGGGAAGAGGACAGTCACCAGCCTCATGTTGCATTCCCCTTACACTAGTGACAACATGGAGAATGTGAGAGGAAGAGAGAAGCGAGATGGCCCTGGAACAGACACACTGACTGGCCCAGAGGAACTAACTAGAGAGAACTGCCAGACAGAGTGAAATATGATGTTTTCACTTTGTCAAAGGATTTTCCGACTCCTACAGAGTCATCTTACGAATGTAGCCTATTTAGTTTTAAACTCTGCCAGGGATGTTGATTAAATGTTTTATCAACCAACAGATGAATCAGCTGTGCATTTGCATTCTGGTGGAGAAAGCGTGTTTGGGGGGGTTGGAGAGCAACAGCGAGAGAGACACAGAAAAGGAGAACAAGCTATAAGTAAAAGACCTCTGGCAGCCAACAAATGCAGAACAAAAGAAACAATTTGCATACAAATCAAAGTTTATCATCTCAGTCTCCCTATGCCTGTTATGCATTCATAAGCACAGATGCATTCAAAGCCCTGAGAGAACAGGACACCTCTATTCGCTAATACAGGCCAAACGTTTTTCTCCTACAAGAGCAGGGAGAAAGAGGTGTGAGAGGCAGAGCCAGGCAGACAGAGAGAAAAGAAGAGAGAACTAGACAAGAGAAAAAATGCTTTTCTTTCGGTTTACGGTCCTGAGCGTGAAATGAGATGAACACTCGCACATCGTAGCAAATGAACAACGCTCTCTTTCCATCTGCAAACACTCTGCGATAAAAAAATAAATAAATAACTCCTCTCAGAGCAAAGAGAATTGACAGGTGAGATATGCGGTAGAAATCTTTTTTGAAAGCGTTCAGCCTGTTCGATTTCAATGCTAAGTCTTCCAGCTTTCTCCTATAAAGAGCCCACATCAATACACTGTCGACTTTAATCCCTTCACTGGAGGAAAAGAGAGACGTCAAGAGGAGTTAGAGGAAATCCAGGGGCGAACTGCGGGCCTGCTGAAGCTCAATAAAGCCCACTGAGGACACATCAAAGCATGTGAAGGCTTATTTCTACCACCAGAGGGCACATTTACTAAGGATGACTTATTTCAAAGATGCAGACAGATGCTAATATATTTTAATCTGCTGTATTTACAGTGGATTTCTTATCTGTCCCCTCATATTCACAATATCAATACACAATATCCACAAAGAGATTTTAATGTAAGACGCTGGCACATTTTTAATTTAGCTATATGTATTAGCTTCATGTATTTAAAAACAAATCCCTCGCACCTCTATTTTTGGAAATATTGAAACCGATGTTTATATCGTAAGATTACCATTATTTACTCAGTCAGTAATAAACAATTAAATGCAATTTATGGATAACCACAAACTATGAATGTTGTACAAAGTGGTGCACTGCAGTATCAGAGAGACGGGAAATATATAGAAGATGCTATACACAATAACTTGCAACAAATAGCTTAAAATTACAGCTCTTACACAGACTTAAAGATCACAGAGAAAGAACTTTGTCAGACTCTTAACTCTGTCTGTCACTGCTGTGCTGTGTTAAATTATACAATAGCTATAGCCAAGCTACACAAGTGTAATCAGCTACATCAACCAAAATTAATTTTAAAAATATATGTTTGTTAAAATTACAGTCAATTACAACACCCAAGTTATGGGATTTTAAGTGTACTAGTGAAGGTTAAAAATGGCCTTAGGAAAATGAGATTAATTAAATAACACTGAAATGACAGTGTCCACCACATGTTTAGGAAACAAGGGAGTAAGTGGTAGGTTTTCATAAAGACTGTCAACTGTGTGAGAGATACAGGCCCAAATTGGTTTAGTACAGCAGATGGGACGAAACAGCAGGTGAGATGGAAGATCTTTTAACATCAATCTTACAAATAAATACATTCTTAAAAAATTAAATAAAAGTTGTAAAATGTAGGACATTTTAGAAAAGTGTTGTGAAACTTTTAATTTCATCATGTATTTTCATGACTACACCACTAGAGGGAAGACTTTTCCTTTTCTTTGAGTCATTAGACTGTCAAAATCATGACACTGAAGTACACAAGACTACTACATTAATGTTGCAGTTTACTTAAAAAATAATAATAATAATAATAATAATAATAATAATAAAGACAAAAAAAGACATAAAAAGACATAAAAACCTAAGCATTTGTGTCAGTCCCATATAGCAAACAAAAACAAATTTACTTGCATACAAGGGAGAGCAGGGTAAGTTTTGCCATTTTTTGACCATTTGACCTCTAGTCTAAAAATAAGACTTCCAAAAATCTTTTGTTGTTAAGTTGAATCATTAAAATATGAACATTAATAATTAAAACAGTTAGTTAGTAACTATAGGGCCCTTTGTAAACACATGGTTTCATTAGAACATCTTAGCCTACGGTCCACTGTGCCAATCAGAACATGAAAACAGAAGTCAACTTAAGGGTTAGTTCACTCAAAAATGAAAAGTTACTTATCATTTACTCTCTCTCATGTAGTTCCAAACCTGTAAGTCTTTCGTCCATCTTCAGAACACAAATGAAGATCTTTTAAATGAAATTAGATTTCTGTCCCTCCATAGACAGTCTACACAACTGACACTTTGACGCTTCAAAACGTTCATAAAGAGTTTGTATAACTAATCAATATTAATTGAGCGGTTTAGACCAAATTTTCTGAAGAGACACGATCACTTAATATGATGAACAGATATAATTTAGGCTTTTATTCACATATAAACATTGATCAGCAAACATAAATATTATTTTGTTAATAAAGAGGTAAATATATGTTTTTTGAGCAAGCACATAAAATTGAGTTTAAACCACTGGAGTCACATGGATTACTTTTATGATGTCTTTACCATCTTTTTTGGGCTTGAAAGTGGCAGTTGCGTAGGCGGTCAATGGGGGAGGACAGAGAGCTCTCAGATTTCATTAAAAAGACCTTCATTTGTGTTCCGAATTTTCATTTTTTTTTTTTTTTTTTTTTTTTTTTGGGTGAACTAACCCTTTAAGGCCATGTTACAGCCCAGTTCTTGAGCATCAGACAACCATAAACGAAACAAAATCTTACCTCATATTGTGCTTTGTACAATCAGGGGAGCTTCTACGCGGTTTAGCATCTGACAGAAAAAAGAAGAAAGAAAAAAAGATCAACAGTGAGGGAAAACGCGTTAACTGGAACCAACAGACTAGGCCTTTGGTTTTGTTTAGTATGTATGCATTGTTCCAGACACGTTTGACGTGGGAATATCCCAAATTAAATGTCCCACTTCAGACCTCAGTGAGCAGACGTTCACATGTTGACCATATGTCGCCACGACACAACGTCAATTATGGCAAAAACAGAATAAAACATAAAATCGCTTTGAAAACAGCTGACAAAAACGAAGGTATTATTATCTAAACGTAATGTCTAATGTTACAGTTTGTTTTTACGTTTTTTTTTTGTTTTTTGTTTTTGGAAGTGATGTCAACACGTCTCGCTGAGGTTAGGTTTGATCGATCGAATATCTACTTTGAATGGCGTTCCAGACGTTATCTCCAAGAACAAAGAAAAATCCCAGTGGTGGGACGGTTGATACTGGGGATCCGATATTCCGACGCAGTTTTCACACACTAACGTTACCGATGCTTGTATCGAAATGACAATACAACGTGATTGATGACGTTTGAAGCTTCGAACGTCATGCAGTATCGGAAAGCTGGTTTGAAAAAAAATGGCGCTTCACCTGATGCATAAAAGGAAAATGCATTTAATCATGTTTTATTGCTGGGGTCTCAGAGAGCCCGAACAGAACATGGGTTAAACAGCTCATCCAAAATATTTTTTCAACTACTCACGTCAATTATGATCATATCATTGTATATTTTATATTAGCTATTGATGAATATGTGAATCCGTTGACCAGGCTACACATGACACGAGTTGTGGTCTCATTATCACAAATTAATTTAGATGAGATAAGGGCTGCTTCCGAAAACTGGAAAATGCTGACTTCTGAGGACACATTTCAAGGTAGTAAGGCATCAAGGCACGTCCGAATCCAATGTTAGCTTCACTTCCTGTCTCATGATATGCCTTCCTCAGATCGATTTTTGGAGGAAGCATAGATGTATCCTTAGCTGCCTTTGATATCCCACAATCCTGTGCTTTCCATTCTGTCACAGTTGAGCTAGAAAAATAAAGATGGCGTCGAAAGTTGCGTTTGCTGCTCAGTTTGTGTATAAATGTACGATTCTGACCAACATATTTCAATTTTGATATAATTTCTATCGAGAAATTACTACTGTAATAATTAAATATTTGTTTAGTTCTCACCAAAGCTCGCGCTATATTGCTGTAGATCATTAAACTGTTAGGCTGCCTCAGAAGTCTGTCCGAAATCAATTTCGTGAGGTAACGTACCTTCATGCACAAACGCTGCCGTACAAGTCATTCTCTTATAAGACAGCGAGGCAGCAAGACAGCTACCTAGGTTTTCGGAAGCAGCCCAGATGTCACGGACTTCCGACGTTTGGTCACTTGCTTTTTCAAACCGTAGATCTCCTCCGCGATGATTTAGATATGGTGCAGAAAACAAGTCTGACCACCAGGTGTCGCTATATGCGCACGGTGTTAAAACCTTCGAGTAATGAACCATTTTTCGGCACAATTTTATAAAAGCTTCAAACGCTTGAGAAAGCATGGTTCCCATCACTAAAAAATCCTAATTCCGAGCTGTCTGGAACGCAGCATGAGTCGCTGGAAGTCGTTGTAGTTTGTTTTCTAGCTGCTGCGGTATATCAGGCGGTATCACTTTCTGTATTCCCATAGGCCTTTTTCAAACACTGTGATGACGCGTTTTAACGGCCATCAGCATCAAATATATATATATATATATATATATATATATATATATAATTTTTAAAAAATTGTATGTACATTTATAACATTATGCTTTGTATTATATTAGCTTTGCATCAAATCTAAAAAAAAACATCATTGACATCTTTCTCTCTTCTGACTGCCGTTATCAATCGCTACTGTGGAGTTTTTCTTTTGCTATTTGAGCAAATGGGAACACAAAAAAAAAAATATTTCATGTAGTCTCTTACAACAACACTTACGATTAGACATTGGCGGAAGTAAATTTACCCTGCGATGCTGAGCGCCGGAAACACGAAACCGGGAAGTGTGAAAAAGCCTAATTAGTTGTCCCTCACTGTGTTCCATTCGGAAAGGCTTGTCATCCCTATGCCCTAATCCCTTCTAAGGGTTTACCCTCTGGAGTAAGAGCTTCTAAGTGATGAAGGGTGTAGGGGTCAAAAAAACTTTTTTGGAACACACTTCAGACAATCAAGGAGGCGCCTTCAACTTTTTCCCCTAGTTTACTCTTTGTATTAGGGATACAAGGGATACAACATGCATTCTGATATGTTGTATCCCTTTTATATAAATGATTATTCAATAAAAACAATTGTTCACAAAAAAAAAATTGTTCACCTTCCGTAATCAACATAACATTATTAAGTAAACTGCACATATAAACATTATGTAACAGTGACAATCAAACGATTTGTATTTGCTCAAAGAAATTTTGTCAGCTTTACTTGAATTTCTTTTGTTCATTCGACTAAATTGTTTTTTGTACAAATTACTCTATAGGTGCGTGGAACCACTTGACACTTCTTTAAGTAAAGCCAACAATTCATTTTTTTGAGAACGACCCTTCAATGATTGTTTTCACTCCGAAGTGCCCTTTGGAGGGCGATATATCCCGTTTGGAATGCACCGCCTATCTGCTCATTTGCATATACATTTAAGTGCCAGTCATTAGCCTTGTTCAGATGCATCGGCGCTGCGCAGACCGATCGGCATATGACATCAAAGTACCACGAGAGCAATTCAAAAGCATAAGGAGTCATATGCTCTCCAATCGCTCTCACAGTGCTTTGATGTCATAATCCAATCGGTCTGCGCAGCGCCGATGCTTCTCGAACAAGCCTTGTTATTAGGCTCGTTTGAGATGCGCCTCGCCTGAAATGTAGGCGAGAGTAGGCTGCTGCAGTGAGGGAAGGAGTGAAAAAAGTGCAGCAAAACGGCTGCGTCCAAAACAACATACTTCCCTACTATATAGTAGGCAAAAAAACAGTAGGCGAACAAACAAATATGTCCGAATCCTAAGTATTCATAAAAGAGTAGGCGAATTACCCGAGTGATGTAATTCTCGCAAGATTCGGAAGTGCGTATACTTAAGTTGCGTCCGAATATTATATAGCCTACTATATAGTGGGCGCAACAGTACATGAAAAGAGTAGTATGTCCGAAACCTCAGTATTCAAAAAAGAGTAGGCTAGGCGAGAAATACGCCAACCTGGCCCACATCCAAGAATCCAAGAATTTTAAAGTGTAGTAAACTGCAAAACTGTTTGCGCTACAAACCAGCGTGTTATTCAGAAAATACATTAAAATAATATGGTAATAATTTTGTACAGCTAAAAATGACTGGAAGCGAATGACACCGTAAGGCATAAATTTACAAATGGCCGCGCCCGCTCTTACCTGAAAAATAAGGTGGATACTATGTCGGCTTTCTGACGTTGAACCTGGAAGCGCTGAACTTAAAGGTGCTCTAAGCGATCCTGGGTGAGGTAACTTCCTACTGACCTTTGAAGTGTTGTCAAACAAAACAGAGGCTAGCTAGACCCTCCCTCTCCTCCTCCTCCTCTCCCTCCCCTCCGTGCTTCCTGAAACAGTCATGAACGCGCATTTAAAATCATTCTTGTTGGTTATTGGCTGGAGCATGTTTATTATGTTTTGTGGTCCAGGCTGCACCAGGGGCCCGTTTCAATAAGGAGGTTCAACCAACTCTAAGTTAAAACTTGAACTCTGAGTTGACTTACCCTGAAATGGGAAACTCTGAGTTTTCTGTTTCAGAACAGCTGAATTCAGTTAGTTCAGTCGACTCTAAGTAGGATGACTCTGAGTTAAGCGCGTGCACCACGACTATGAAAAGCCATCATCAATGGAGCTCCGATATTACGATTCACCATGGCAACAGCACGTGACAAAATGACGTCCACATACTTCTGAGTCAATTTTACTTCTGTGCAAGTTTAATTCTTATCACTGTTATAATATTGAAGGTGAAAATTGGCAGAACGGTAAGTTATTGAACTAATATTCATTTTCATTTTATATTTTATACTGGCAGATACATACTATTTGCACCTCAGTATTGTAAATTAACAGGATGCGATCAGAGGGTAAATTATTTTATCATTATTAAGCACTCGTTAGGCAATTTACTTCCACTTTTAGAACATTTTCTTCATTTTTATTGAAAATAAATGCCTTTCTGAAGTGATGGGAAAAGGAAGAAGAGCAAGCTCGGCATAAGGCAGATTCGAACCCAGTCCGTCACATCACAAGGAAATGCTCCGCGCCCAACTCGCTACCGCTTACACCACTGAAACTGTAAATTAGCAGTATTGTTTTTAACCTTGTGTGACATTAGTAGCCCTACTGTAAATTTGCTGTAATAAAGACTCTGATTAATCTTGTTTTCCGTTTGCATTAAGATTATTTTTATTACCACACTGGCAGATATTGATAATTTTACTTAAGTAAAATGCACTTAATTTAGATCCCCCAGGAAACAAGACTAAATATCTTATATCATTTTCTTATATAGAAAATCCATCTTGATTTAATAATTTTTAGATATTTGTACTTGAAACAGGACAAAAAATACTCAGTACGAAAAGCATTTTTGCAGTGTGAATGAATGAATGAACTATTTAAACATCACTTGCACTTTAAAAAAGAAGGAGGAGACCAAAAGAAACTCTGGGTTTACCAAAGAAAACCTGCTCCCGACCAGGTTAGGTTCACAGAGTAAGTTACCATGGTAACTGACTCTGAGTATAAAGGCCAATTCATACCGCACCTACAAACGCCAACGAACAAGTTGGCCGTTGGATTTAGAATTCTATGAGAAAAAACTCATGTTCACACCGCCCCAACAAACACCGACCAACGAGTGACGTCTGACTGGGAAAATTCCACAACTACATATGTAACCATGTTAACAATATTGTCAGGCAAGTTTATTATATTAATAATATAGTATCACATATATTTTTATTGTATTAAAGTATTGAGGCAAAACAAAAATGCCTGATATCCGAAGCGCTGTAGCCATCGATCTGATCGTGACCTATTGGTTGGTATACACCGGTTTTTAAACTTTTTTTTTTTTTTTTTTTTTTAGCGCGACCCTTTTTATTAACGAGACCCATAAGCATATACAACCATGTAGCTAAACAAGCCAAAACGAATTATTAAAAACGAAACTGAAGGTAAACCTGCGTTGCTCTCATAGTGGTTAATGCTGCGTTCCAGGTAGGTTTTTGAGCCCGTAAGTCACGTCTTCAAATCACGACTCACGACTTTGTAGCGTTCCAGGAAAGTCACGCCAAACTGCGTAAAAGTGTAAACAAACCAACACGGCAGACCGTACGGGGCTTATGCTCATTAACAATAAAATATCGCCAAAGGTGCTTACTCCTTGCTTATTTGAGGGAAACAGAGGAGGAAAACGGCGCATAAGGCAAGAGAAGCGGTTATACCTTTTATTTTACCGTGCACTTGCATAAACACCGCATCCGTAGGGGCTGCCATTGTTGTTTCGCGGGCTATGTGACGTCAGAACCCGTAACTGGGAGTACATCGATCTAGTACGAGTTCACGGGTGGGAAGTCACGGCTTTGACTGCTGTTCCAGTGCACTTTCACGGGTAGAAGGTTGGAAAAACACGGGTTACGGGTTGCCTGGAACGCGGCATAACATTACCTCTCTCTTTCGGTGAAGTGGAGCAGCTGCTCTTGCTGAATGGCACGGATTGCACTATGGACCATTGTACCTTTTGTATATTTTTACTTTTTTAACTGTTTTTTTATTTTTTATAACGAACAAGCTGCGATGTCACACAACTCGCACACGCACAAAACTCGTCATTAAGGTTGAAGCACTGTAGTCACGTTGACTATTTTAACGAGATTTTCTACTTTTCTGGACCTTGAATTATGGTAATAATTGCGTTGCTTTCTATTGGAGATAAAAAAAATAAAAAAAACTCGGATTTAATCAAAAATATCTTAATTTGTTTTTCGGAGGTCTCGCAGGTGTGAAACGACATCATCAGGGTGAGTAATTAATGACAGAATTTTCATTTTGGGGTGAACTAACCCTTTAAGGAATCGTATGCTCTCCAATCGCTTTCGCGGTAGGCCTTCTTTGATGTCATACGCCGATCAGTCTGCGCAGCGCCATAAAATCGCGTTCGGTATGAACGCCCCTTTTAACAATTAAGAACTGTAAGTAAAGTGGCTCTTGAGAATGACAAAAGGCTGAATTATTAACCTAGGATAAAATGTGAACAGTGTATTTCATGTTAAGGACCCAATTTGAAGTGTTTAAAACCCAATGCACAATCTTAAACTTAAATCTTCAACTTCAAACCTCTCTGTGAATGTTTCCATGGTGCGCGCGCACACACTCTGCCCCGCTCGTTCCCGCTAGCGTCTCCAATTTCACTGCTCTCCCAAATTCTTGGATCTGGAGGCTGCGCAGTCACAGCTCAAGCCCCAGCATCAGAAAAGTGCGTGTGCAAGCAGAAACCTTTTCCACTTACCACGAAAGCAGGATGTGTCGCTAAGGAAAAGAAAGAAAAATTGCAGTGCAGTCGGAGAAACTTAGAGCTTGGAGAACACGTCGTAAAGGCCTGTTCGCCACCTTATTTTCAACACAAGGACATCAAGGAACCGGACCAAAATGACGTGCTTTAAGATTTTCAGCTGTAGGCATTTTGTCCTTAAAGTTTTCCTTGTGCAGTTTCTTGCTTCGCTGCAAACTTTTGCTGCGCCCTCACCCATCATAAAGTTCCCAGGCGATGATACTTCTCACACAGACAAAGAAGTGGCCCTGGTGAGTGTACTTTTATTTAACTGCAAGAATTAAAGCAGTTATAATTTCGTTAGAAGTGACTGCTTAAGTTTATTATTTGTCATGGATAGGCCTATAAAATGTATTTTCCTTAACAAAAGAAACATTTAAGAGATGTTTAAATTACATTGGAAATATTATTTAAAGTATTTGTACAGTAGGCCTATTTAAATGTTAGCCTTTGTTCACGGTTGGAATACATGGAAAATTTAAAACACAATAACATATGATGGATGTGGAATGTGGTAAACATTTCCAGTTAAGTTATCTCTCTCTCTCTCTCTCTCTCTCTCTCTCTCTCTCCTTCATTGTATTATTCTTTTTCACAGCACTACTTAAATAAGTTCTATGGCTGCCCAAAAGACAGGTGTAATCTGATGGTGTTAAAGGACACACTGAAGAAGATGCAGAAGTTTTTTGCTTTACCGGAGACAGGGGAGATTGATCAGAAGACCGTAGAGATCATGAAGAAACCACGTTGTGGAGTTCCTGATGTGGCCAATTACAATTTCTTTCACAGGAAGCCCAAGTGGGGACAGAAAAACATTACATACAGGTGTGTTTACTTCAGACAGTGCAGAGTGAATGCTCCCCACTGTTTGTCAGTCACTCAACCCTTTTAAACATATTTTTTATAAAACATAATTCTTTCAAGACCAGTTATTTAATGTTAAAAACATTACTTTTATTAGCTTGAGAGTCAGCGTGAGACTGCTTACTAAACAAACAAAAAAAACAAACAAATATATATATATATATATAAATATAAAATATATATATATATATATATAAATAATATATATATATATATATAATAAAATGATATCCATTTTTTGTGAGTCAGTAAGCCAGTCAGAAATACAGAAAGGAAAATCAGCATATCTTTCAAAAATGTTTATTTAATGTGCGGGGACCTTTGTGTCTATGTTGGAGGTGGAACAACATATCTATATTTATTTGATTATAAAGTTGTGCTGACTACAGGAAATGCAAGAAAAGTTTGGCCTTTGATTACTTGCTATCAATAAAGAAATTGGCCAGTAATCAAACATAATACAAGTAGTTAACTGTCCATTGTAACAAAAAGAAGGACTGAGTCAGGATCCTGAGTATATTTACTGGGCTACAAGACCTGACAGTGGTTCTGTTTAATGAGTCATGACCACAACTATGTTGTTTTATCAGTATAAAAGTTTGCAGGGCCCCTATGCAGATTTATGGAAGAAATGGCTCAGCTTTAGATTTTCTGCCAACATCAGCTTTTCTAATTTAACAGATATTTAGATTTAGAATTTTATCATCATCTTATTAAGATTTATTAAAGAAATTTATTTAGGGACTAGGCTTAATATAAACAATAAATTAATAATAAGCAACACAATGTCAATCATTAAAGCTGCAAGCAGCGATGAAAGGGCCCTCACACTCAGGCTCACTGCCACTCGGTGGCCTTAGGAAAACTGAACAGTGGGCGATATTCATTTAAGTGGATAAATAGAGGAGAAATATGTCATTTTGATGCACCACAATTCCTGCCAGTAGGTGGTGCTTTGACTATTACTGAATATTGCCAAGTAGATGTCTTCAGGCCAGGACTATTATCAAACATGTGAAGTTTGGAGCAGATCGAACATTGTATGCCTGAGTTACAACAACTTCCTGTTTCGTGGCGTTAATCGCATACATTAGCACTTAGCCAAGTGTTGCATAATTTAACGTGTTCCTAGTATGTTTGGTACTTCGTGGCATATTTAAATGTGTTTCTGGGAGTGAATTACAATGTAAAGCGTGCCATTTCCTGTTGTCAGCAGGTGGCGCTATGACTAACTAAATATTGGCATATAGATGTCTTCAGTCCAGGACTCTTATATCACACATGTGAAGTTTGGGGCAGTTCGGACACTTTATGCCTGAGTTACAACAGCTTCCTCCTCCATGGCGAAACATCAGATTTTGTCAGGCAGCCACGGACACGCCCTTCAGCGAAAACTCAAGATATTCGCAAGTTAATATTGCTAAGGCCTTATGATTAGACTGACCAAATATGATTTTGATCTGGTTAAATCTCTATGAGGAGTTAATCACAGTGTAAAACTTGACATTTCCTGTTGCCCACAGGTGGTGCTATGACTGTAATTGAATATTGCCATGTAAATGTCTTCAGGTCAGGACTCTAATAAAACATGAAGTTTGGGGCAGATCGGACACATGCCTGTTTCATGGTGAAACATCGAAATTTGTCAGGCCGCCATGAACATGCCCTTCAGCGAAAACTCAAGATCTTCGCAATTTAACGTCTCAAAGGCCTTTAGATTAGACTGACCAAATATGATCTGATTAAAGCTCTAGGAGGAGTTTGTTAAAGTACAATGTCTGGAAATGGCAAAACCTGCAAAAATTTTGCAGAGAAAATTCAAAATATCTCACTTCCTGTTGGGTTTTCAGATTTTGCACCCACAGACTTTTTATAGGTATTGGGCTGTTATATGTGTATACCGAATTTCATACCTGTACGTGAAACGTAGTGTGAAAGGCACTTAATTGAAATTTTGTAGGTGGCGCTATCGAGCCATTTTGCCACACCTAATTCAGAAACCCATATCTGACATAAATTTTCACCACTTCTGATGCAGTGTGCAGAGTTTTCGAGCACGTTTAGG
The DNA here is from genome assembly GCA_028476615.1 of Culter alburnus. Lineage (NCBI taxonomy): Eukaryota > Metazoa > Chordata > Actinopteri > Cypriniformes > Xenocyprididae > Culter > Culter alburnus. The sequence goes on from JAOTNS010000418.1 coordinate 698,006, forward strand.
CCCTCAAAAATGCGATTCATTTCGGAGAAGAAGAAGAATTGACTGAGCAATTACAATAGGGACCTCGCACCATCGGTGCTCAGGCCCTAATAATTGTAATAAAAACTGCATCACAGAAATGTAATCTTTGCTGAATGGTGTGCTGTTCTCTGTCACAGTTTCTTTTCAGTTTCAAAACTCAGGATGTTCCCTTCAGTATGGCAATGTTCAACATATTGTGCTGTATTAAGGTCACATCTATCTTTCACATCTCATGTTTTCCAGAGTTTGTTTTCAACATCCACTGGAATTTTTGGGGAAAAACATATTTTCAGTGTTTCATCGACTGAACAGACTGTACAATCTCACAGCTTCCTTTTCATTCATATAAAAGGAAATGAGGCCTACTCTGACTTAGGTCCATAGCCACACTATTTTTCCAGTTGCTGTAATGTCTTTATAGATTGTGCTGTGGTTTGGCACTAGAAAATAGGATAACTTTTACTGAATATGTCTGAGAAAATTGCTACAAGCACAGTTAGCATTTGCTAGATGCTTTGATATGTGTGCACCTCCAATTGTTTCATAAAGTTCTTTCATTTAAATATACAACATAGGCTGCCAAACTATGGCAAGAGTTCTGTTGATCATTCATCCTTGTGTTCTTGTAGATTTTTTTTTCTTTTCTTTTTTTGTGATAAAGGCTGCCTGGAAGGTTCCTTGTCATTGTACAATATAAATGGCTTTCTTTTGTCAGTTAGTACTATCACCAGCGTCTTCCAGGGTGGTCAGCATAACAGTGTTTCACACCATGCTGTTCTGGGACTATTGGAGAGCTTTTGATCTTTTACTGATTTTTATTTATTTTTTTTGCACTTGCCAGATTTGTTTAATGTTGCTCCATTTTTCTGTAGGGACCATTTCAAGCTGCCTTGTAATGCCAGAACAGGTTTGGATTTGACAGTCCTGGTTTTGGTTTGAAGCGGAGCTCCCCTCCTTAAGAGAAAGAAACCAGACCATGCTGCAAAGCAGCAGGTGATCAGTGTAACCAGCTGTCCTCTGATCGCTGTGTGTGAGTGATCTGTAATAGCTTGATGATTAATGGATTGAGCTGGCTCTAATGGTTGGACCCTCAGCATCCTCATGTCTCTTTGTGATGAAGAAAGAGATTGTGGCAGACCATTTTTGTCTATTTAATAATGGGAGAAAAAATAAGCATAGTAAGCATTTCTCGCCGTGCATCCAAAGGTTTACCACATATAATACTTACTTGAGTTTGACGATGTCATTGTGGTACATCACATGACTTCTGTTTTTGTCTGGTCTTATAATCCTAACCTGATGCATTCTTGAGCCACTCTAAAGACAAAAGGCAAATGCACTACCTGCCGACCTACTATAAAAATAATAATACTAATATAACTAGTTCTGTAAAAATTAGTAATTTAAAATATTAAAATTTTACATAAATGAGCAATGATAAATACATATACCCCCGGTTTCACAGACAAGGCTTAAGCTAGTCCTGGACTAAAATGCTTGTTTGAGCTGTTTTAAAGGTGCCATCGAACGTTTTATTACAAGATGTAATATAAGTCTAAGGTGTCCCTGAATGTGTCTGTGAAGTTTCAGCTCAAAATACCCCATAGATTTTTTTTTTTAATTAATTTTTTTAACTGCCTATTTTGGGGCATAATTAGAAATGCGCCGATTCAGGTTGCGGCCCCTTTAAATCGCGCGCTCCCCCACCCCCTCCCGAGCTCTCGACTCTATCATTGCATAAACAAAGTTTACACTGCTAATATAACCCTCAAAATGGATCTTTACAAAGTGTTCGTCATGCATACTGCATGCATGCGTCGGATTAAGTGAGTATTGTATTTATTTGGATGTTTACATTTGATTCTGAATGAATTTGAGAATGAATTGTGATCCGTGGCTAACGGCTAATGCTACACTGTTGGAGAGATTTATAAAGAATGAAGTTGTGTTTATGCATTATACAGACTGCAAGTGTTTAATAATGAAAATAACGACGGCTCTTGTCTCCGTGAATACAGTAAGAAACAATGGTAACTTTAACCACATTTAACAGTACATTAGCAACATGCTAACGAAACATTTAGAAAGACAGTTTACAAATATCACTAAAAATATCATGTTATCATGAATCATGTCAGTTATTATTGCTCCATCTGCCATTTTTCGCTATTGTCTTGCTTGCTTACCTAGTCTGATGATTCAGCTGTGCACAGATCCAGACGTTAATACGCTGCCCTTGTGTAATGCCTTGATCATGGGCTGGCATATGCAAATATTGGGGGCGTACACCCCAACTGTTACATAACAGTCGGTGTTATGTTGAGATTCGCCTGTTCTTCGGAGGGCTTTTAAACAAATGAGATTTACATAAGAAGGAGGAAACAATGGAGTTGAGACTCACTGTATGTCATTTCCATGTACTGAACTCTTGTTATTTAACTATGCCAAGATAAATTCAATTTTTAATTCTAGGGCACCTTTAACTGAAAGCAACTTGTACTGACATATCTTAAAATATATCAGTGTCATAGTTTTGTCTCAAGGTGCACACCAGTAATGTTTTTTTCTAGTGTACGTTTATAAAAGCCACTTAAATATCCTAATTGAACTAAGGGCTAATCTTGGCTTAGACTAAGCCCTGTCTATGAAACCAGGCCATAGATTAATAAATGTGTCTGCATTTCCAGAGAATATGGGATAATCAATTGGGAAGTATAGTTTAAAAAGACGTTTTCTTCTTCCACAGGATCTTAGGGCACACCCCGGATCTGGATGAAGAAACAATTGATGATGCGTTCTATCGTGCATTTAAAGTCTGGAGTGATGTCACACCTCTGAACTTCTCCAGGATCATGGATGGAGAAGCTGACATCATGATTAATTTTGGCCGAAATGGTATTCCAGAAAGTTTCTGTACAAAAGCTTCTAAATTAATGTGGTGTAAATTTATAAACCTCAGTTTATTTATTTTTTTCTTAATCACAGGATTGAAAGCTCTTAATTTTTGTTAAAATACTAAGTCTTATACTAACCACAGTCACTCTGGAAAATCTTTAGTATAAAACACAACCCTTTAGTATAAACCAACCCTTTAAATGTGTTGCATTTTTTGCAGAACATGGTGATGGTTACCCATTTGATGGAAAGGATGGTCTGCTGGCTCATGCCTTTGCCCCTGGACCTGGTATTGGAGGAGATTCTCACTTTGATGATGATGAGCTGTGGACATTGGGAGAAGGGCAAGGTATCTCAATTGAAAGAAAAGTACTGAATTTGTTCATCAAATGTCATAAGTATAATGAGCTCTTTTCTCTCTCCCTTTTGATGTAGTGGTAAAGGTGAAGTACGGAAATGCTGAGGGGGAGTTTTGTAAGTTTCCATTCTTGTTCATGGGTAAAGAGTACACCAGCTGCACCACTCAGGGTCGAGATGATGGGTTCCTTTGGTGCTCTACCACATACAACTTTGATGAAGATGGAAAGTATGGCTTCTGTCCTCATGAGCGTGAGTAACTTTTGTGCTGAGTTTTATAGTACAGTAGAATTTGAGACTGTTCCCATCCAAAGTGATGCAAAGTTCAGGCAGTTACTCCTCAGATGTAATTTGGGGAAGAAATGGCACATGTCATGACTGTAATACTGTATGTCATAATCAATGACTCATTGTGTTCCTTCCTTTGTTGCAGTCCTGTTCACACTGGGTGGAAATGCTGATGGAGCACCTTGTAAGTTCCCCTTCACTTTCCAGGGAGATAAATATGATAGTTGCACCACCTCAGGAAGGGATGATGGGTACCGTTGGTGTGCCACCACTGAAGATTATGACCGTGACAAGACTTATGGATTCTGTCCTGAGACAGGTCAGTCTATAAGTCTCCAATCCAGAGAAATATTTAGTTATTTATTTTCACTTCCTTGAAAAAAAAAAATAAATAAATCTAACTTACACTACCGTTTAAAAGTTTTGGGGTCTGTAAAAAATAAAAAAATAAAAACTTAAGGAAATTAATACTTTTATTCAGCAAGGGTGCTGTTACAAAAATACATTTCAAATGCAGCTCTTTTGGAATTTATATTAATCAAAGAATCCTGAAATTCTTAATATCATTGTTTCCAGAAAAAAGTTAAGCAGAACAGTTGTTTTCAACATTGATAATATTAATAAATGTTTCTTGAAAATGAAATCAGCATATTAGAATAATTTCTGACAGATCATGTGACAGTGAAGACTGGAGTAAAGGCTGCTGAAAATTGAGCTTTTTAATCACAGGAATAAATTACATTAAAATAAAATGGATACTTTAAATTGTATTAATATTTCACAGTATTATTGGTTTTATTGTATGGATGATCAAATAAATGCAAACTTGGTTCAAAAACGTTTAAAAAAAAATCTTACTGAACGGTAGTGTATGTTATGTCAGTAAAGTAGGCGACACTGTATATGTGTGAAGAGATATTGTTGCCTGTCATGTGTTCTAGTCAGGTTGAAAAAAAAAATGTATTATACAATGAAATTTCATAATGAATACACTTCCAAACAGCTTGACAAAGAATAGAACCTTATAAACTTCGCAATAAGCAAGCCAAATGGGACAGAGGCAAGGAAAAACCTTGATGTAAAACAGCAGATGTTTAGATGTTGCTCAAGATGTTGCTCAAGTCTTTGCAGCCACTTCAAATCAGTGATGTGTCTGTTTATGTATTTGGTTTTTAAAGTCAGTCAGCAGTGCTCCATTCGCTCTTCAGTTTCCAGCAGACTAAAAGTTTCTCTTCTTATCATGGGATACTGGCATAAGCAAGCCAGAAGCACAGAAATTCTCATCTGGTTGTAATTCCCTGGGAATGCAGCCCTCTTTTCCTATTTGTGAATGTGTGTATGTGCTGAATAAAAGAGTCAGAAAAACAGTTCAGTGTGATGCAAGCCATCATTTTAAATTGGAGCTTTGGACCACAATCCCATACTTTAGCTGAACTTGAACAAAACACAGCTCTGTTTATGCCATGAAACTAGTGTGACCTTCATTTTGAGCCTGTTGAGTCAGTGTGATTCAGACTGTTGAGTCTGTGTAATTGAGAACGGCTCCTCCCTGGTGATTCTCTCAGCTCCAGTCCTGTAGTTTATCTTTAGGTTCAAAAGCTGTGATCTGATATGTGGGTTTACCACTAATTGCAGCTTGACATCATATTTGAAAAACAGATACACACTCAATGGCAACAGATCCATATCTTTACTTATTTTGCCTCTCTTGTTATCTCAGTTGTTGTTAGGCACTGTTGTTATTTCATTTAGTTAGTTAGTTCTAATCAAGAGCTGACAAAAATCTCTGGCCCTTTTGTTTAGAATGCATCTAGAATCTAGAATGTTTAGAATCAACTGTTAATCATTTTTTAAACCCTCCATTTTGTATTTATTTATTTTAAATGATGCAGCAATGTCAACGGTCGGAGGAAATTCAGATGGTGCACCCTGTGTCTTCCCCTTTAAATTTCTGGGCAACACATATGACTCCTGCACCATATCGGGACGCAGTGATGGAAAGATGTGGTGCGCCGTCACCAAAAGCTTTGATGACGACCGCAAGTGGGGTTTCTGTCCTGACCAAGGTGGCATAGAGATATTTTTGATCCTTGTGTGTCATTTTTTGTGTAATGTGTTGCTCACCAAAACTATTCTGTTCTTGTGATGGCACAAAGAAATCTTTATTTTTTGCTTTCTCACCCAGTCACTTCCTGCCGCTGTCTCTCTCTTTTCTCTGGCTTACTAAGTCATGTTGTGATGCTATACTTTTATGTAAATGGTCAGATTAATAAATAGACTTCTGTCTCTTTTTTTTTTCCCCCTCAGGCTACAGTCTATTCCTGGTGGCGGCCCATGAGTTTGGTCATGCCCTGGGTTTAGAGCATTCTGAGGACCCTGGAGCTCTTATGGCTCCTATCTACACATTCACCAAAACTTTAAGGTTGTCTGATGATGACATTAAAGGCATCCAGGAGCTGTATGGTGAGTGTCGAAGATTCAACTAATCATTTGTTTAATGTATTTTAGTAGTTGCATAATGTTCATAATATCTTTTGTTCTGATGTTGTAAAAGTTATTATCATATTTAAAAGATTATCGTAGTCTTCTTTATTCATCTTATCACATCTCTCTGTACAGGTGTGGCAACAGACAAACCATTACCCCCTAATGTCCCACCGGTCACGCCAATGGATGTATGTAATGAAAACATTATATTTGATGCTGTAGCCCAGATCAGAGGAGAGATCTTCTTCTTTAAGGACAGGTAATTCAAAAAGAAAGAAAAGAAACTCTTGAATGAAATTTTCACATTAACATTATTCCGAAGGTGAATAGAATACAACAGGGAAAGCAACTTTTGGAATATTCAGGCAGGATCACAATACTGCTTGCTTTTGCCTTTTTATCCACAAAACATCTATGCAATAATCTGACCAGTCAAAGAGATCACCATGATTCACAGCAGCAAATACCAGGCACACAACTGTGGGTAGCAGTTATTTCATTTGGCCAGGAATGCCCAATTCATCTGTTTTCAGTGGTTTCAAAATCTTTGTACTTGTGTGCACAGGAAATGGCGCCCATGGCCATCTGGGGAAAACTTCATGACCCAGTTTATCTGCCTATTAAAAAAACTTCAGCATATCTTTTTAAAATCATTATGGATAGGAGTAATTGCTTTATAGTGGTTGGAATAACAGAATGACGATTTAAGTAGGAGAAGAATCATGCTGATGCTTTAGCCACATTGTTATTTCAGAATTCAAATAAAAGTAAGTGTGGTGGTGGCGAGACTGGGTACAGAAGGGAAAGTCCAAAAATCTGATCCCACATCCTAAAATCAAAATACCTCAGCACAAACATTACCATATCAGGGGCAGTTTTATTCCTTTGAGCACATTGTTATTGTCTAAATAAATTTTACTTGGAAGATTTAGTGGGAGCCTAAAATTGCTGACTGCTTTAATGTATTACATGATCATGACAGTTTCCATATCGCTGACTACAGACATTTGTACAGACTTTTTTTAAAAGCATTTTTCTATAGGAGACTTAAAATTTGAAAACACAGCATATTTATATTCTAAATTTAACCCTTAATTCAGTATTGTTACAAATTGTTTACCTAAAAAGTGTCATCTAGTCAAGAAACACTGCCCTCTCTTACAGTACTGTTCAGGTACCTCTACTAAAATATTTAAGTTGCTTGTGTTAACCCTCTAATTGTGTAGGTGCCTAAGAAACTAAAAATAAAAATAAATCCATACACATGTATTGCATGCATTTAAATATCATTTACTGTTTGATTTGCTTTAAAGCTAATTTCAATTCATGATCTACACTTACTACTCAGATAATCAGAGGTAAGCTTCATAAATTTTAACATTTTGGAAGAGTGTCCAAAGCAAATCTAAGAATATAAAGAGTGCTGTCATAGATTTTCACCAACATGCTCATGGATCAGGAGCTCTGGAACGAAAAATAATCACCCACTGTCCTACACACACCTCCAGTTTTAAAGCTGACTGCTATGCAGTCACAGAGATCTCAGGACCACACACAAAGAGTGTATGCCGAGTATGAGCATACGTCTGTATAGCACTCATTCGGCTCTTATAAGAAATATCCTGAAAAACTAATCCAAAGGATACAGATCATGTTCATTCCATAAATTTAAATAAAGCAGTTTCATTTGATTATTTAAATGCATTATAGAACCCTTTATGTATTTCCCATGCATAAAACAACATATATAATATACAATAATACTATATATAGTGTGTTGCAGAAGTCTTAGGCCACCACCAGCTTTGTTGTTTTTGCAATGTTCTAATGACCATCCATATTTATTTTTCAGTCTCTTTATTACGATACCAAGAAAAAAAAAGGAAATATGTGCACAAAATGTAAAAAAAACAAAAAAAACAACAAAAAAAATGGACAAAATGGCTTCTTTAGACAAAAATCAGTATTTAGTGTGACTTCCTGGACTTCTTCCAGTTTCTCAAAGAAGAAACTCAGAGAAAATTCTCATCATATTTTGAAAGTTTTCTTGGCCTTCCAGCCCTTTTCCATTCCATTTAGGTTTAAGAGAGGCGGTTCCTGCTATTGCTCAAGTGTAAATGGAGGTCACTAAATACTTGCCTCTTCAGCCTATACAAGTGTTTTTTGTTTTTGTTTTTGAATACTGCATTCAAATTTACTGTATTTTCTAGTTATAAGTCTAATAAAGACACTGAGAAATAATTATATATAGTCATTATATCATAGCTAAAACAACATCTAATGGTGGCCTAAGACTTTTGCATAGTACTGTGTGTGTGTATGTGTGTGTGTGTGTGTGTATATATATATATTATATATTATATAATATATTATATATATTATTCACGCACACAGGTTTGTTTTGCTATCAAAGTGAGGGCATTCCATAGACGTAATGGTTTTTATTCTGTACAAACTGTACATTCTATCCCCCTACACTACCCCTACTCCTAAACCTGCCCATCACAGAAAACATTCTGCATTTTTACATTTTTAATAAAACATTGTTTAGTATGTTTTTAAAGCTATTTTAAATATGAGGACTCATGAAATATCCTCATATTTCATGTTTACGTCATAATACCAGTGTAATACCCATGTCATTATACAAATTTGTGTCCACACAAATCACAAACACACACACACAAATAAGTCAGTGCTTGTTTTTGCATTTCCGTTATCTTTACAGTGATATTTCTCTCTAAGGCAGTAATTGGAGATGAGGGGAAATGTTATTCTTATTTTTTTCCTCATTTCACAATGTTTACATTTATTCATTTTACCAAATGCTTTTATCCAAAGGTATTTTTATTTGTTTATTTACTTGGTAACACTTTACAATAAGGTTCATTAGTTAACTAATGTAGTTAACTAATGTTAACATGAACTAATAATGAACTGCACTTCTACAGCATTTATTAATTTGACTTGACTTGACATTTGCTATTCAACAGTGTTTTGATCTGCCTGCATTGACACCATTGTATGCGAACTGAACTGAGCTGGATGATGACATCACTGTTTACTCCAGTGCTGATACTGATAAATTAACTAAATTAATAACTATTGATTCTTACATCGGAATTAATCAATACTGAATTTCCTTAAGATGGATACTGACACCATTTTCTTCAAAGACCCCCTGTGGTGAAAATCAAGTTTTTTAATGTTGTTTATATGCCTATGTAGTGTTTTTAATATGCTTTAAGACAAACCATGTGTAAATTCATAAGTCAGCACCATTGCTGAGTATTTTATGTTTGAAACTGCAGTAAACCAAAGACAGTCTAAAACCTGCGGTTTGAAATCGTGGGTGTTTGTGACCAATCACAACAATGTGAGGACCAATCAAAACAGGAACGGTGTGTGTAACATTAGCAACACATTATTAGCTGTTTGATAACGTAGTCAAGTAAAAGGCTAATTATATTAATTCATATTAATTAATGACAGCACCGTAGCAAGGGCTGTGCCAAGTGTCCGAGCGCATAGGGTCTCGCGCCAAAGTAAAGTGACAGCTGACTTGAAGTAAAGCCAATAAAGTTCATGTTTTTGTCCTTCGAAATATTTTAATACTATAAAACATAGCTAAAACAATATTGCTCTGAGCGTGTGCGTGACCGTGATTCATGTGCATTCAGTGTGGAATCGCACACCAAGTTCTGAGAGAGCTCTGGAATGGATCAAAACCATAGATATTAGCCTACCTGATAAGTTCAAGTAAATACGCTGGAAATCCGTGCTCATTCAAGGATGTGCATTTATTTCATGTACGGAGAAGGCACGGGCGCCTGCAGGATTTCATCTGAATGGTTTTTTTTTTTGTTTTTTTTTAATCTGAACTCCAAAAAGCAACGAAATTATCAAACATCCATTTAGCACGTTCACAGAGGAAAACGGCTGCTTGTTCTCTCGATACTGTCTGTTTTACTGAGAAATCGCTTCAGGTGATTCAGTGAGAGAGCAGTCCAAAGAAATGCAAGTGGATTTAGACCGTTTTGCAAAGGCTTTTTACCAATTCATAATTTAAAACACACAATTTAAGCGTCAGAAATTAAATATCGACAACACAAACTACAAATTGCTCATCACTACGGCAACGGTAGACTCTCCGAGCCGGCGTGAGCGAGTGGAGGCGGGGCTAATTTGCATATTCATTGATCCGTGTATATTAAATGAGGCAAGGGTGTAGAGTTACATTCAAGCTATTTTAAGGCATGAAGAAATTTTTTTTTCACTTGAATTTTTTTTTTTAAATATGTCATTTTGGTGATCAAAGATGAGTTTTAAGGGATAAAATCATTGACTACAGGGGGACTTTAAGAGCTGCTGTGCAGCCAAAATTATATACCAGTTATCACACTAAAGCTGCTTTGACACAATCAGCATTGTAAAAAGCGCTATACAAATAAAGGTGACTTGACTTGGCTTGATTAATCTTTGTTAATTTCAACATTTATTAATACATTCTCAAAATCTTTAACATTACTTAATGCACTGTAAACTAACATGATCAAACAATGAACAACTGTATTTTCATTAAATAACATTAATGAAGATTAGTAAACACAGTAACAAATGTATTGTTCATAGTTAGTTAATGATAGTTAATACATTAACTAATGTTTAACTAATGAATCTTATTGTAAAGTGTTACCATTTATTTTAAATAAATAATATCTAAATGTTAGAAAGTATTGTAATATGAATTATTTCAATTTCAAGTCTTCTGGATTCATGACAAAAAAAAATGCTAAATGCTACAAAAAAAAATTCTAATTCACAGTAAAATACACAATCCAATTATTGATATAATATTGTGTTGTGGGATTTCTGGCAGTTCCTGCCTATGGGAGTTTGACCGAAAAATCAATCTTCTCCAAGTGTCTGAACCTCTCCATATTTTCACTGATGAATACTATTTGTCTGTGCAGGCTTGCAGTCAAACAGTTCAGCAGTGGAAATGTCATTATCATAAGAGTTATGATCAAATTACAGTGTAATTCTGTGAATCTGAGGATCCCTGGAGCTGAAAGTCTCACTTTACTCTGTGGAGAAGATGACTTGAGATCTCAGATATTCACCCAGCTGGATAAATGTGACAGCTGTTTAAGCCATTCCACCGAGAAAGAGGGAGGAATAGAGAGAAGAGAGTTAGGCCAGAGAGCGCACCCCCAAAAGGTTCACCAATGTTTTATTTATTCAGCTGCAACAGAAAGTCTTTATTTTTTATCTAATCTTTGGCTCAGATTTATAAGCCACATCTGAGGCATTTGGTAAAATGAATTCTTCATCTGTCTTGTATCGTTCCGTTCATAGGACAGCTGCAAAAAAAGAGCTGAACTGAGAACTCAACTAGTGTTTTAACTACAAGAGTGTTCTGTTATAACATGTTTAATTGCATAGACAGAGAAGGGAGGGATCTTCAGAAGTGTTTGCACAGCTGAAGAAGTGAAGATTTGGGGCAAAATGTCTGATTACAGTTTAACTCTTACCTAATGCTGTGATCTTAATGGTGCACTTTGTAACTTTTTTTTTTAACAAAATTTACACAAGTCAATATATTTCCAAAACATGCTTTTGTCTTACATCGTGTCTACACCGGATGCAAGCGGCGCGACGCGTTGATAGAACCTGATATAGAATATAGAACCTGCTATAATCAGTGATATTGTCTACACTGGATGTGGCGCGACGATGCACAACAAATTCCCGGCAGTAAACGGATTCCCAGTTCTATTTCCGGCATAGTCCAAGTGCTTTGCAACAGTTGGTTTGTCGCGTTCAGTGTAGACAGCTTTTAGCTGTTGCGCCGCGAAGCGAAATAAGTCACGTTTAGTTTAGACACCGTGTTACCCTGATTCACTATTGTAAGCCCGTTAAGTGTTTTTTATTTTAGACCGAACAGGATAATTTCTGCATGAATTTGCTTACTTGCATCACCTGTCTGTGCGTGTCTCGTCCAGCTACTTTGAGAGTGCAGCTCCAGCTCTGGCTACTTTGGGAGTGGTATAGGTTTGATGTCACAATGAGCGAGAAAGTTTGACAGGGAACTGCTAAATCTCGAACCCCCGGGGAATTACCTGACTTAAAAACCGCCAATCAGAGGAGAGTCCGCTGACAAAGAGAATGTGACAGAGCTCATAATAAAACGAGAATCAACAGTGGCTTGGCATTTCAGAGATAGCGAGATTATGAAATGTTATAAAAGCGTTTTTATTACTTATCAGGTGAGTAAGTTATTTTATTGACCAGATAAATTGTCATATGTAGCTCTCTAACAGAGTTCATTGTAAAGCATTATCTATTGTGAGGGGTCATTTCATTATGGTTGTTATTGCACTGTGCTGGAATTTATTTTGAAGGAAGTACCATGTCTATTAATGAGTTAAGATATAGTAAAGTCTTCAGCTAGTCAGCTTGAGATTCTTTACATCTAAACACTGGAGCCTAGTAGTGAAAAGTAGTGAAATTTTATGAGCTGTAAGGATAGCTATTTTCAATCGCACAACCAAAACAAAGTTCTTCCACAAAATGCATTCAGTTTTGTTTTTTAACTGCTAGAGGGACAAAAGTTACATAGTGTACCTTTTAAGTTTAACATATGGTGAAATAACTGCTGACAGAGGTTGTCTGCTGCTCACAGAAGCTTTACTTTACTCCAGTGAGCTGTAGCCACTTGAAAGTCCTGAGTCCTGAGTTCTCTGTCTTCTCCTCTGAGGCTGAACGTTTTGGCCTTTTGAAAAATAGGTCAGTGGAAAGAGTTCTGGGGTGGTTGGTATTGTTTTTGTGGTTAATTCTGGGGCAGCAGGCAAGTTTGGACATGTCCAACTGCCTCTTAACTCACTCCTCAACCATAATAAGAAACATCTGCTCAGTGAATCACCTCATTGTAGCTAGAATGCGGTACAGACTCTTCTTTCCATCTTGCTTATCTCTTTCTCATCTCTTCTCCCTTCTCTCTCTCATTTGCTCTTTCTCTTTTTTATGTGCACAAATATAGTGTTGCCATTTTTCTTTTTCTGCCCCTTGTTTGTCTAACTCTAAACTCTTTTGTTACAGGTTCCTTTTCAGATCTGCTGATGTCAGAAGGAAGCCGACAGGCCCTATGCTGGTGGCTACATTCTGGAGTGAACTTCCGGAGAAGATTGATGCAGCTTACGAGAATCCTCTTGAGGAGAAGACTGTCTTCTTTGCAGGTAAAGCAGAACATGCCCATTTGTTTTCTAAGGGCAGAACAAAAGAACCAGGTGACACTTAAATTTTAGCCATCTACATTAAGTCCTGCACTCAAGACCATATTCATCTGTTTCAGTCATGTGACTGTACGGCTCATCTGCTATATTTATGGCTACCAGCGGGGCAAAGTAATGGTGGTGAATACAAAAACACATGAGCAGAGATACCAAAAATATGTTACGAAAAAATATGAAACATATGTTGATCATTTAAATTTGATCCATAACAGGTCACAGAAAACATTTTTACCAATTAAAGTTGGCACAGAACCTGTCATGGGGGCCTGATATAAAGAGCTCACAACTAGGGAGAAATCAGGAATAATAGTCTATAATAAATTCACACAGGAGAAACATAGGAACACAGGTAAACGCATCCACATAACATAAATGACACCAGACAAAAGAAACTTTACCAAACAGTGAGTATACACAGGAACTAATGATTTAATTAATTAGACAACAGGTGAGCAGAATACATAAATCAAAAAGAACAAACCGACACACACTGGGAAACTGGGTCAACTTAGACATGACAACTGAACATAACCCTGATAACTGAACATAGTTCAGTTGGGAGCTGTTGGGACTAAGGATGAAGGTGGAGTCGGATGGAAAGTGGAGCCAGACGGAGCCAAAGGTGCAGGCAGGAAGTCTGACCAAGGTGGAGCCGGTGGGATGAGGGAGCCCGGTAGAGCCATCAGAATGATGATTTTTGGTGGAGGCGAGGGAGGGAGGAGCCAAGGCGCAGCCGATAGGTCGACAGGCCGCGGTGGAGTGATGGGTTTGTAGGCTGGAAGCAGAGCCAGAGGACCCTACTTACTGGGCAGAGCTGGAGAACTGAAGTTCTGAGGTAGTTCCTCACAGAAAGATGTTGGAGATGCAGGGCTGAAGTGAAACAGCGGAGGCGGGGCTGAGGAACTGGCTAATTTGGGTAAAGGAGGTGGGAGAGGGAGGCTGGGAGGGATCACAAGGAGTACAGGCAACATGGGGCTGGGCGGATCCAGTAGGGATACGGGAGACTCAGGGCTGGGCGGAACCAGCAAGGAAGACAGAAGATTCAGGGCTGGGCAGAACCAGTGAGAAAACGGAAGACTCAGGACTGGGCGTGACCAGCGGGGCTAGGAGAAACAGGGAAATATCTTCCTCAAACACATCCAGATTACTTCCATTTCATATTTTAATTATCATTAAAACTGTATTTGACTTGCATGATTTCAAAAACTCTTGAAAAACTCTTAAATACTGTCCAGCATTAGGCAAAGTTAGCTGAAGGGAACCGGCTGCCTAAAGAAAGTTTTTGTTCAATGGCAATTTCTTTTCATCTTACCTCTATGTAAGGCCTAATAAAGTAGTGTTGATAAGCTGCTTTGTATTAGTGGTTTCTGGGGAAACCGCTTTATTGCTGCTGTTCCATAAACAGCACCTACTTTCAGAGAATGAATTTATATCTTTATTCAGCTTTTCTGCCATTTTTGTTCAGACCAATGTGAAAATCGGACCGAATTTTTATGCAATTTAAGTTTTAAATTGTAACCAAAAATAAGCTAATGTGCATTCTAGAAATCTAAACAATTCTGCTAATAACAAATCTAGTATTATTCACAGAGCAGATAAAATATCTATCATTTGTCATTCTGACTCAAACTAGAAATGTATTTTGTTCCCTTTCAGTCGGTCACATTTGAGGTACGTCAGTAGTGACCGACAAATTGGGATATCGCCAGAGAGCCCTATTGACTTTGAGTGAACTAAAACAAGCCAATGGAATTGCCATGCAATATTTGCATAATGCGCACCGCCCCGCCAGAGAGATGGTATAAATAGGGAAGCAGATGCAATCGCACTCTGTCTTTCACTTCGGAGCCAACCTTGTGTTCCTGCTATCAAGACTGAGAGTGGTTTTCTCAAGCCTTTGAAGAGCTTCTTTTCTTTGTGTTTGTGTGAAGGCACGTTACAGCGAGGCCGCGAGCTTCCAGAGGAGCTTTGAGCTATATTACAGCTCTCAACTGCTGTTTTCACAGCATTTGCCCGTGTTGATTGCGAGTTGCGATTGTGTACCTGGTCACATCGCGGCTGTTCCCTGTGTGTTCCGTCTGTGCGTTACTGGATGTGGTCATTTCCTGGTCCCCGCTGACGGTCACAATTGCTGTGTCACATGCCTGGGCGTTCAGCATGCTGAGGCAGCTTTTGTGGATAGTTCATGTTCTCACTGCGGGAACATGACTATCTCATTGTTGAGGTCTCGTTCCTTGGTTCTCAAAGGGTGGGGGTCCCCTCCCCTATGCCCCGTACGGCCGTTTTCTCTGGCCCCGGCCAGGGGAGCGGCATGGCGGCATGTAGGCAGGGTGACTTGAGGATCACGGTCAGGGCTTCCCCGCCGAGCTCCGCTCCGTGGGTCCCTGGCCCCTCTGCAACACTGCAGCCTGTGGTGTTACCAGAGGATCGTAGAGGATGGCCCACTGGATAGTGGACGCCTTCGCCTTGACTTATCAGTCCCAAGGCGTGCCTTGCCCGCTCGGGTTGAGAGCTCACTCCACCAGAGGAGTTACCTCTTCCTGGGTGCTGGCGCACGGTGCATCGCTGACAGATATCTGTAGAGCTGCGGGCTGGGCGGCACCCAACACGTTCGCTAGATTCTATAGCCTTTGAGTGGAACCGGTATCTTCCCGTGTACTCGCTTCCGGTAGCCGGTAAACGCGAAGAACCCATTCTAGCGTCGACTTGCAATGCTATTCCCGCCCCCTGTGCCAGATACATGCATCCATTACTCCAGTAAGTTCCCCGCTTGGCAAACCCTGTCGAGTTCCTCCGCCTCCCCTTGCGGCTCGGACATTGCGGAGTGTCGTCTGCCAGGCCAAATCTCCGTATCCACGAGGTTTGAGGTTTGGCTGGGTGCCATATGTCGTGACCCCTCCACGTGAGGGTCCCCTATGTGTATTGTCCAGAGTCAACTACCCACGGTGAGCCTGTCTTTCCCTTAGCAGAGCCAGCTCTGCTGTCATCTGTCAGATGTGTCTCCCCCTATCTCTAGGCTGGAGCCATCCCAAGGACTCTGCCCACGGCCAGTCCATATGTGTATTTCCACGTAAATTCCTCCCCTGCAGGGTAGGTTGTGGCCTCCGCAGCATCCCCCACAGGTTCGCTTCCCCAGTGTTGTCTAAGTCTTACTGTAGTCTTGCGGAACAGCAGTAGAATCTCTCAGTGTAAGCTCGCCCCCTTCTCCACCCCCCAGGTGCACCGGGTGGCTGGAGCTTACGCTGGGCGCTGGAAGGGGTCAGTAACTATGGTGTCATAGGTCACTACTGATGTACGTCTCCGTTCCCTCCTTCAGGGAACGGGGGTTTACATACGTAACCGAGATGTTTCCCTCTATCAAAACAATTGCATACAACATACCTCTCTAAGTGCCAAAAATCCACTGAAATGGTCAAGTTGAGGCACATTAACTTGCTCACAAAAGTGTATTTACAGTGGGTACAGAAAGTATTCAGACCCCTTAAATTTTTCACTCTTTGTTATATTGCAGCCATTTGCTAAAATCATTTAAATTCATTTTTTTTCCTCATTAATGTACACACAGCACACCCCATATTGACAGAAAAACACAGAATGGTTGACATTTTTGCAGATTTATTAAAAAAGAAAAACTGAAATATCACATGGTCCTAAGTATTCAAACCCTTTGCTCAGTATTTATTAGAAGCACCCTTTTGATCTAATACAGCCATGAGTCTTTTTGGGAAAGATGCAACAAGTTTTTCACACCTGGATTTGGGGATCCTCTGCCATTCCTCCTTGCAGATCCTCTCCAGTTCTGTCAGGTTGGATGGTAAACGTTGGTGGACAGCCATTTTTAGGTCTCTCCAGAGATGCTCAATTTGGTTTAAGTCAGGGCTCTGGCTGGGCCATTCAAGAACAGTCACGGAGTTGTTGTGAAGCCACTCCTTCATTATTTTAGCTGTGTGCTTAGGGTCATTGTCTTGTTGGAAGGTAAACCTTCGGCCCAGTCTGAGGTCCTGAGCACTCTGGAGAAGGTTTTCGTCCAGGATATCCCTGTACTTGGCCGCATTCATCTTTCCCTCGATTGCAGCCAGTCGTCCTGTCCCTGCAGCTGAAAAACACCCCCACAGCATGATGCTGCCACCACCATGCTTCACTGTTGGGACTGTATTGGACAGGTGATGAGCAGTGCCTGGTTTTCGCCACACATACCGCTTATAATTAAGGCCAAAAAGTTCTATCTTGGTCTCATCAGACCAGAGAATCTTATTTCTCACCATCTTGGAGTCCTTCAGGCGGGCTTTCATGTGTCTTGCACTGAGGACAGGCTTCCGTCGGGCCACTCTGCCATAAAGCCCCGACTGGTGGAGGCTGCAGTGATGGTTGACTTTCTACAACTTTCTCCCATCTCCCGACTGCATCTCTGGAGCTCAGCCACAGTGATCTTTGGATTCTTCTTTACCTCTCTCACCAAGGCACTTCTCCCCCGATAGCTCAGTTTGGCCGGACGGCCAGCTCTAGAAGGGTTCTGGTCGTCCCAAACGTCTTCCATTTAAGGATTATGGAGGCCACTGTGCTCTTAGGAACCTTAAGTGCAGCAGAAATTTTTTTGTAACCTTGGCCAGATCTGTGCCTTGCCACAATTCTGTCTCTGACCTCTTCAGGCAGTTCCTTTGACCTCATGATTCTCATTTGCTCTGACATGCACTGTGAGCTGTAAGGTCTTATATAGACAGGTGTGTGGCTTTCCTAATCAAGTCCAATCAGTATAATCAAACACAGCTGGACTCAAATGAAGGTGTAGAACCATCTCAAGGATGATCAGAAGAAATGGACAGCACCTGAGTTAAATATGAGTGTCACAGCAAAGGGTCTGAATACTTAGGACCATGTGATATTTCAGTTTTTCTTTTTTAATAAATCTGCAAAAATGTCAACAATTCTGTGTTTTTCTGTCAATATGGGGTGCTGTGTGTACATTAATGAGGGAAAAAAATGAACTTAAATGATTTTAGCAAATGGCTGCAATATAACAAAGAGTGAAAAATTTAAGGGGGTCTGAATACTTTCCGTACCCACTGTATAAGAATCTATATTTGAATCCATTTCAGGGATATTTGGAAGAAGGGATTTTGTTCATTTTAACAGCATCTGGAGCTACCAAGAGTTCAAATACACAGTATCATAACTACATTACCACATTCATCTGTACCACGTTACCACATTGACATCCCAATATCTCTGGGATTGAACCATGTAGGGACTTAAAATTAAGATTCCAAAAGAAGTTTCATAGGAACAAGAATTTAAAATTATATTAAGATATTTTTAACACTTCTTGAGTTACAGACATGTAAACTTCAGAAAAAATATTTTTGGCATGCAGAGAGGTATGTTGTACGCAATTATTTTGATAGAGGGAAACAAGATACATTTCTAGTTTCAATATTATTTGTTCTCAGACATTTCTCTTTAAATACAATAAGTATGAGCTGTTTGAAAAGTTACCCACATTTGGTTTTCTGACCATTGAAATTTCAACAATTTAAACATGGTGTCGCATTGGGATCCCCATATCTATGGATTAAAAAATGAAGATTCCAAAAGAAAAGTTTATTAAGAATTAGAATCTAGAAGGATATTAAGATATCTTTAATACTTTTATAGCTACAGGCATGCAAACTTTGGAAAAAGAATATTTAAGGCACTCAGACTCAGGTATGTTTCTATGCAGTTGTGTTGATAGAAAAAAACAAGATACATTTCTAGTTTCAACATTATTTGTTGTTTCGATATTCCTCTTTAAAAGGAAAAAAATATCAGCTGTATGCAAAGTGACCCACACTTGGTTTTCGACCACTAAAAATGTGTACAATTGACCAGTTTACTCATGGAGCTGCATTAAGATCTCCATATCTCTGGGATTGAGTCATATTGGGCCTTTAAAATGAAGACACCAAAAGAAAAGTCTTTTAAGAACCAGAATCTAAAAGGATATTAAGATATATTTAATACTTCTTAAGGTACAAGCATGCAGACTTGGAGCCAAAAAACACAAGTGCTTTTTTCCATTTTTGAACTGTCACTGTTGGCATATAATGAAACAAAGATTGCTAAAGTAAACAGATTTAACTAATAGACCAACCAATCTCTGTGTAATTCTGTTATTTTTTTAAAGTCATTTTTACCCCCTGTTGACACAGAATGACCCCAAAGCTAGACAAAATGCTATGGAAACATGAGGGCTATATATACACAAGGAATAATGACTAACAATATACACCTGAGAATGATCAGGACAATGAACCAATGACAAAACAGAACTGATCATTTCCTGACAAGACAATAGGCTTGTTCGGCTGACCTGAAGCAGTGCATGCCGGTAAGAAATTTTGTCCGACTTAAGACAGCGCCGACACCATGTGACTGTGATGTATGGCTTCAAAGTACCGCGAAATCAGTGGGATGAGTCAGCCAGAGCAGTTTCTCAAGAGCAGCTGCACAAGCTCTGATGACGACACAGCTGTTCCATGATTGGCTGGATTCACCGCATGAAAACGTCACACGTGTTTCGTGCTTATTCTCACAACTTCAGTTTCATTAATGCTCACAAATCTGTATTTTTATAACCGTTAAAGATGTTTTCCTGTAGTCACGATGTTGTATTGTGTCATGTTTATCAAAATAAAACTGATAAAAAACGTAGACCCCACTACATTGGTATTTAAATACTGCTTATGTTGAAATTTAGTCTTGTAAAAACAGACGCTGTAAGTAGCACAAAGTATTGAATGAAAATGTCTCTAAAACATCTGTGGGTTAGTCAGATATTGCATTTATTTAACTTCAGCTGTGATTAAGTATGCAAACACAGCACGAACATCACAACGGGAAGCAGAAAGTGTCCGACTTCACGTCTCCGTTTTCAGCTCCTCCCCACCTGCACACGGCTACTCTCGCCGATCAGTTGCATCCAGCCACAGCCAATGTCGAACACACTTAACAATCACTGAAAACAAGATCACATTATGGGCAAGGGAATCACATGACATGACAGGAAACATGAATATGACAAATTACAAATTAAAAGACATGGAAACATGAATGTGAAACCAAACTAAAACCAGACTACACCCTAACAGAACACTCATCCAAAACAAAAAAACAAACAAAAAGTCCAGGAAGGTGGTGGAGCAGAGGAGGTCCAGGGGAGGGATGGAGAGCCAGGCCTGTGAAGAGGAAGAGGGCCTGGATTGTGGCCTGGATTATACAGTGGTGGTGGAACTGGACCATGGAACATATGGGGGCTTGGATCTTGACTTGGACCATGGAGCAGAGGCCGAGACGGAGTTCCTCAGCATAGCAGAAGACCACCAGAGATTAGGAGGCCAAGGCAGAGCAGAGACATGGACAGACCTCCTGGCTGTGATAGAGCAGACATAGACAACTTCCATGGCCATGACCCAGCAGGGATGGTCAGCCTCTGTGGCCATGACAAGGTGCACAAAGAGTTTGTGGAATGGTCTCTGTGGCCGTGAGATGGAGCAGAGAGAGTTTGTGGACAGCCTCTGTGGCTTTGATATGGAGCAGAAAGAGTTTGTGGCTGTGACATGGAGCAGAGAGAGTTCATGGATGGCAAGCAGATGGCTCAGAGGGAGCTGTGACAGAAGGCGCTGCTTGGCGTGGAGGCCATGAGATGACGAGATTCTGGCGTGGCGGCCATGATGTGATGAGACTCTGGTGTGGTGGGTGCTGCGAAAATGAAGGGTCTCTCATCCACAGTTCCCACAGTAAATGAGGAACCGTTCAGTAACTGTCATGGTCACCATCTGTTTCACCTTCCTTGAACTTCATTTCCCATTATCCCTCCTTCTGCTCACACTCAGCTATCACCCACACCTGATCGTCATCACCTCATCACTCAAGCAGCATTTAAGCACATCTATCTATCACATCTTAAGCACATCTTATCTATCATCCAGTTTACTCGCATGCATCGTTGTATTCACCTTCTGCTGTTGTCAATAAACACTTCTTTGACTTGATGTGTTCTCCAAGTATATGTCCGTAATGGTAACAAGGCATAGTATATGTTTTGAGCAAGGGAAAATGGATTTTTCCCTCTGGCATCCTAGAACGAATGGGATCATTCAAACCCACTCGAAAAATGAGTGCTATATCATTAAGATTACACGAAAAGACTTTTTACTATCATTACCGATAGTATTTTTTTTTCTGTGTCATCATTCAAGTTTGATTTCAGCTTTAATGTTTTTTTTGTTTTTTTAACAAAGCAGCTGATATTGCCATAGAAACTAGTGGACTTGCGAGTCGCTTTCACTGTAAAATGGCGGAAACGCAGGGCCGCTGCTGGGCGCCGGTGGAACGTTCTGTTGAGTGTCGCTTCTTGTTAGTGTATATTCTTTGTTAGTTTGTAAGCTGGGAGTTTTCTGAAAGCTCCCACGTGTACCATGTAGCCGTTGTACCACCTGACCACTGTAGATTCATTTAGGCATTGAGTGGTGCCATAGAAAAGCATAATTCCCAGTCCGAGGACGTGAACAGCTCCGAAAATAACATCACATGTTGTCATCTCAAGATTACTGTAATTATGGGGTGTGGTGAATGCAGCATTAGACCATCTCTGACATGGTGCTACATGTCGAACTCGCCTAATGACTAACAAGATACTGAGAATGATCAAGACATGAATGTGAAACCAAACCAAAATCAGACATGACAATAGTGCTGCTAATTTTATTTGTTGGTTTTCAATATAAAACATGGTAAAATGATTTCAGTGTGTATCTGTATTTTTTTTTTTTTTTTTTTTTTTTTACATTTCCAGCACATTTTAACAATACATTTAATTGATTTAAACATTTATTTGAACATTTAATTTAATAGCAATTCATATGACTTAATTAACTATCTATCTATATAATAATAACAACAATTATTTATATATATATATATATATATATATATATATGTTGTTATTATTATATAGATAGATAGTTAATTATCTAGTTAATTATCTGATTGGTTGGCGAACGTTCTAAGGTGTGCGATTATTTTAAGGGAAACGCAAGTAGTTCTAGGCAGGTCTTGACCGCTTTACAGTTCAACATCACTTAATTTCACCAAATGATTTTTGTTATTTCTAAAGGTCCTTACAGCCTACAATTGCAAAAGAAACAAAACCCGCAACAACACCGACCAAGCAAATAAATATAGAAAAACATAGGATAAAAACGAGCTACATGCCATTTCTCACCAGTGAGGTAATAACTGTGCAGTTCTTGAGATAGATAAACTTAAAAGTTTCGCTATTTTCGCTTAAAAGTTTTGCTATTAGAGACATTGCTGCCGTGAGAGAGGCACATACTCAGGTAGGCTAATTCACATATGCTTATTTCCTCTCTCAACTGCGTTAGTAACTGTATTATGGTGCGTTCAATTCCTCCTGGGAAGTTCATATTTACGAGGTGGGAAGTCGTGTTTATGAGGGCAGGGGCGTTCAATGCAAAGACTATAGATTTAGGAAGTCTGTTCACTCCTATATTACTTGTGAATGGGAGAATCTGCAACGCGCAATATGGAAAACTACCTGCCTTCTAAGTAAAAGAGCTAATCGCTGATTGGTAAAGTCATTGCGTCACTGCAGCTGCCGTTAGAAGCTCTGGTCCCCATAGAAACCTGAGACTCTTGCTTAGGACTGCACATGAGCACTGACTGGTCCAGCCTAAAAAATAAGCTTTTTTTTAACACTATTTGAGTATAAGAAACAACATTTATGGGACAGTTAATGTCAGATTTTGTTACTGATTTGAAATATATTATTTAATTGTGAGTTTGGCAAGCATTTTTTGAGATTTCAGGATTCCCCCATTCAAATAGATAGGACTTGGTCTTGGATGCCCGAAATAGCTGCCTGGAGGCGTTGCAAATATGGCCGCTGAGTAAACAGACTTTCCTTGAAAGGGACTTTGGTTCAAGTCACTTTTCTACTTATAAAAAATAAAGAACAAACAATGTGCATCATGTGCGTTTTGCTTTTTACGTTGTTAATTAATTTATGAAGCCACTGTAAACTTTTTTTTTTTTACATATTGTTATATTATAATGCTATCATATTTTGTGCAGGCAATTCACTTACTTCATTGTAAATAGAAAAGCCTGAAAATATACTTGCTTAATATTCCGCAATGTTTCTCACTGACACGCCCCCAACTCATACAGATCAGGGGTTAAAGAAAATCCCAAGTTTCCCACTTTTGTATTTACGACATTGTGGTGGTGTTCATGTGCATTCAGCTCATAAATACGATCTTTCCGATGTGACTTGAACGCACCATTAGTCTGATATCAATGGCTCAAGCCTCCGTTACTAGTTCTGGATTGACGTTTTGGAATTAGCAACGGAGGCTTGGGAAGAAATTAGTCCAACACACAAAAATGTGGGACAAAAAGGGCAAAAACCTGACAAATATCTTGAAATATAACATCTGAATAGTGTCTTGAGATGTGGTAACCTTAGTATAAGTGGAATAATTGACTCCGGCATTACCACCTCGGGTGTGCATTATTTTTTAATAATTCAACAGCCCGTCGTCAATTATTCCTTACATATTATATTATATTGTACAACAGTTTGTTCTGGTTCTCGAATCTGATTAGCTGATGGGTCTTTCCGGCCCATTTGAATCACTCCGCTTTAAGCATTCTCACAGCGAGTGTCGTGGCAGACAAGCAAACCCAACATGTTTTTATAGAAAATACTATTATTGTAATTTTGTAATGGAATGTATTTTTAAGAGTTTTTTTTTTAGGCTAGAATATAGTTGTTTAGACCCCAGATATGCGATTTATATGTGAATATATAGCGCATATTTGAAAATTTGTTTAGACGGATATGTGAGCTCCAGACCATCAGCGATTGTTCAGCGCTCATGTACCCGCAGAGAACTACTAGACATTTTATTGTTATATTATGGGGCTGTTAAAGGCTTGAAACTGATTGGCTGATGAATGTTCTAAGATGTGCAATTATTTTCAGGGAAACGCAAATGAAGCAAAGCCCATAACGCCACTGACCAAGCAAATATAGTAAACAAGATGATAAAAACAACATTATTTCCATGTTTTTTTGCCACAAAATACATATTATTATGTCCTGAAAGCACATACTCTCTTTCTCCTGCTCTCTCACTCAAACGCACACACATACAGTATGGACACACACTTACACAGAAACGTGCTGCTTTCATTAATCAGTAAAATAGTTTAGCAACTTAAAAGCTACATGACATTTCTCACCAGCGAGGTAATAACTTCTTGAGATAGATAAACTTATAGTTTCACTATTAGTAGATACAATGCTGCTGAACACTGTTGACAGATGCACAGACTCAGGTAGGCTAATTCACAGATGCTTATTCTCTCTCCATCTCTCTCTCATAACTGCCTTAATAACTGTATTAGTCTGCTATCAATGCCTCAGGCCTCCTTTACTAGTTCTGAAATGACGTTTTGGAATTAGCAACAGAGGCTTGGGATGAGATGCGTAAGGAATTAGTCCCACACACAAGTATTTTAAGGGCAAAAACCTGACAAATGTTTTGATAATGCACACCGAGGTGTAATGGTCACTCCGCGCATTACCGCCTCGGGTGTGCATTATTTTCTAATAATTCAACGGACCGGAGTAAATTATTCCTTACTTATGCAACTCTGAAAGATCTTCAAAGTAACTTTGAATATTATCACTTAATACAATTAAGATTATAATAATGCACGTTGATGAGACTACAATGACAATAAATTAGCTTATAAAAAGCTAAAAAGAAAAGGACCAAAAAGGACCTCCTGTCTGGTTGGTTAGCCATGCCTGTCATTAATCATATTATAAACACATAAAATTGTATTGGTTTAAACCACAAACCATGTGATATCCATTCCAATGGGTGCAGGGTCTGAAGGGTTTAACACATTTATTCAGCAAGGATTATAAGTTTGGGGTATGTAATTTTGTTTTTGTTTTTTTTGTGGTACGTGTGCATTTTTCTTTGTTTGTGTGTCCAAACAAAATTTGTATTACAAATATTTTAATTGTTTCTCTAGATGATGAGATGTGGGTATATTCTGCCAGTACTCTGGAGAGAGACTATCCCAAGAAGATCTCCAGCATGGGTCTTCCTTCAGATTTGCATAGAATTGATGCTGCCTACTCGTTCCACAAGAGCAAGAAGACTTACTTATTTGCTGGCAACAAGTTCTGGAGGTAATCCTTTTCTTTTTTTTTTTTTTTTTTTCAATATCTCTTAACATATGTGGGCTATATAAAGCATGTGTTCACTAAGATTAATGAACAAAATACACTTGTTCTTTAAGACACTATAGTAGAAGCAGGCAGTTGTGAATTATTCAATTCTTTTCCTAAGTTACACAAATGTTAAAATTGTTGAAAAAAAAGCAGACTTTAGAATAATATTCCCAAAGTTTTAGTGAATATTACTCGTATCAAAGTTCTTGTGAAGCTTTTGTTTCTCCACTGTAAATCACACTGTTATATACTTGAGATTTACAGGAATTTACACATGCTTTTAAAACTACACACATACTGAAGGAGTGTCAGAGAATTTTGAAGTTAAAGAAATGTAGAAATGTGTTGATTGTAAAAGTGTAGATGCTCACTTTTTTCCATGACTTCTCAGATACAATGAAGCCAAGAAAAAGATGGATCCAGGCTTCCCTAAACTTATTGCGGATTCTTGGAGTGCTGTTCCCGATGACATAGATGCCGCCCTCAGCCTTACTAGTGATGGTAAGAGACTAACTAAGTTGCTTGGTTTCAGATCCAGCTTTGTCTGTGGTATTCCTCTGCAGAGAAGTAAAACGTAACCTCTAACCTAAATTAACCTATGTTCTGTTAGCCCTCGCATATACATCTGATTTTTTTAATAACCGTTTGCTGTGTGTGTGTGTGTGTGTGTGTGTGTGTGTGTGTGTGTGTGTAGGTGTGTGTGGTGTGTGTGTGTGTGTGTGTGGGTGTGGGTGTGGGTGTGTGTTGGTCTGGTAGAGAAGTGGAGTCTAGTAGAGAATTCTTGGCAGTTAACTCCATCCCAATTACTGCTGGCATTAGGCCTTCAACAACAACAAAAAACCCCAGCTATATGGTTCTCCCCTTCTCAAGATGAGGAGTTTTTTCCAGAAACCGCCTGAAAAGCTCATAAAAACTCTAAATGAGAGAAAAGCTTAAAGCTTAAAAGAGAGAGGGGTATAGGATTTATAATGGTTTTAGGCAAGGTACTCTGGTTTCATTTAGATTTACTGGAATTTACTTAACGTGCATGCTTTTTCAACCACCCAACTTTTTCCTCTGCTGTCACTAACACATTTACACTCATACAGGTATATATACACACACACACACACACACACACACACACACACACATGTACATACTTCTTAGAGCAGGCCTGTGTGGTGTCTGAAAGGTTCCTCTGTGTGTGTATTTGTAATTAGGCTGTTTGGAGCTAAGCAAGCAAAAACACAACCCCCACACTCCAAAATTTTACAGAAAAAAATGATCACTTGCATAGAGCCATTGGTTAACCAAGCTGTATTAAACAGACACAATTTAATTTACCTCTGTTATGATGTCTTATGATGTTTTTAATGTACACTAATTATTCTTCACTATTATTCAGCAAGGACACATTAAATTGATTAAAAGTGACAGTAAAGTTGTTTATGTTGTAACAAAAAAATCTATAAATCTATTTCAAATAAATGCTGTTCTTTTGATCTTTCTGTTCATCAAAAAAACCTGAACAAAAACTGTATCACGGCTTCCACAAAAATATTATGAAGCAGCAAATCAGCATATTAGAATGATTTCTAAAGGATCATGTGACACTGAAGACCAGAGAACATGCTGCAGAAAACAGTTATTTTAAATGGTAATATTTCACAATATTACGGCTTTACTGTATTTTTGATCAAATAAACGCAGCCTTGATGAGCATAACATATATATTTTAAAAATATTTAGAAAAAAATACAACCCCAAACATTTGAACTTTGTTTGTTTGTTTATTTTGTTGTAGTGAAATGAGTACATTTGTATTTAACTTATTTTCATTTGGTATTTACACTTGTTAAATGTTTTCAGGTCACAGCTACTTCTTCAAAGACTCCCACTATCTCAAAATGGATGACAGCACTCTGAAAATTGTCAAAGTTGGGGAGGTCAAAAAGGACTGGCTACGCTGCTGAACATCAGCAGAACACTCAGCCCCTGGCACTCTGTGATGACCTTCATCACTAGATAAACAAGGCCAGTGTTAATGTGCCAAATGACAGCACTCAAATTTACCATTCTGCCCCTCTTGGTTAGTCAGAGCCTCTTAGATTATAACCCATCCTTAGCTAACCAGAGAGGCCTGGTAAGCCTCACTGCCAGGACCATTTCTGCATGCCAGACATAGGCAAACAAGACCATAATTTTTGCTGTTTTGTCATAACGTGTGATATTTCTTGTTTTTAATTATGAAAGGGTTTAGTGCAGCTCCTACCCCTTAATATAACCTACATGTATATCATCAGTTTTAAAAGGACTTCTGACATTTCCCATTTACATGTAAATGTGGTAATGGTGTCAGTGAGATGTATCTCCTTTTTTTAAAAAAATTGCACAGAATAAATCCATCCAGGCAGTATGTAAAAAGCACAATTGTAATATTTTGCTAGTACTGATATGCAAAGATTAAGGACTTAATTCTTGTTTTATTTTGTAGTAAATACTATCCAATAAAAATTCCTGCATTTAATAAGAGAACACATTTTAAACATGATAATTGTGTACAAACACAGAGACCAAACAACTGTCAAAGCATATCATTTTTAGTCTTGTTTCTTTCGTCTTGTGGTACAGAGAGATTCACGGCACGGGTTGCCTGAAGACTGTATAGGGTTTGTTGCATGATGGACTCATGTCAAGCAAGTATCAAGAGAATACTGATTAACAATCATTTGTACTCTTTAATTTTTTTTATTTTTTTCCCGTAGTTTTTGAATTGACATATACAATGTTTATATTTGTAATGTTTTACTTTTATCATTTTCAATATGCTTTGTGCACTTTGTCACTGTCTCAAAATAAATATTAATTATTCTTTAAATGGAATTCTATCATTCAACTATTCGATTTAACATTAGTTTTTGGAAAGCATTGTACTGCATCCTAGTGATGATGCTTTTGATGATTACCCAGATGTCACATATCTAGACAAACAGCGACATCTAGCAGTTCATTGTATAATAAGCGAAGTTCTCTATCTCTGTACCGGTATATGTGCCATGTATTTTATTCTTTATAGTCTTGGGTAAAACATAGTAATGTAATTGTACTTCTTTAGTACTTTAAATTATATTTTGTTGTTTTTTTTATGCTCTTTTGGTTGGAAAATGTGTTTACTGCAGTAGAGTCTTGTAAAGCTGCACTGGTTCATTTAAAAGAATCGACTCAAACGAGTGATTCCTTGTCGAGTCGAGCTTGCTTCCGATTCTAGACCGCCGGCAGAAATACTGGACACACGTATTTGCTGAAATATGGTCAAAGAAAATGTTTCTCAGCTCGGTAACGTTACACTCCCTCGTTAGATAATGATTTATCAGGAAGATTTTATGGCGTGTCTCCCGGTAAAAAACAGTCTAGCGACGCCACTTGTTCAAACGGTTAACCTATAGAGGAAAAACAGCGAGGGCACCTTTAGCCCTTGTGACTACTACAGGGCTTAATAGGATTATTTCCGTAAGAGGTGGGGTGTGTCTCAAAACCAACTAAACTGCCTATTTAGACAGCATTATGCGCATTTTGAGTCAGCTAGTGCATGCATAGAAACTGTGCTCTGACACCACACTCGTGGGATGCACAAACTTGCCGAAAAAAGATTCTAGCTCATTTGATTGTGAAACACATCCGCTGACCGCTAGGGCTCGAGACAAGGTGGCGTGTCGCGCGTGTGATAACGAGGAAGCGCTTCGTTCAGAGGCTTGGACACATGAAGACTCTGCCCTGCTGTGATGAGTGAAGATGCCTCCGCAGAGAGTGTTCGCGCTGCCCAGACAGCATTCCCTGCTGCTGCCCGCCGTCATCAACCCATTCCTACACGACCTCAATTTAACCAAAGCCGATAAAATCAAAGTGAGTCCATACTCTTAATTTATGACTTGACTGTCAATATTATTCTTCACTGAGGTCATTCGGTTCTTCATCTTATTAATGTATCGACATCTTATTTGATTTGTTTAATATGTTTCCCTTTAAGCTACCATATTTCCTCCTTCCTTTATTTTTGACAAGCCATACAATAACTTGGTTAACAGGGGTGAAGATTGAGAAAATGTTTAATCACTAAATGATTGAAAATTGCTATCTGTGCTGTATAAAGGTGCCAAATTATGTTACTTTTTGGATGTTACAACTGTAAGCAATGTTACAGCTTTTGTAATGAGGGAAAAACATGCAGTAACAAGAGTTAAGCACAACATGTGGTAATGTAAATAAGGGAATATTAACATTTCTGAATTTACAATCATTAAAATGAGTTAATAAAAATGTTTATACTACAATTAATTTGAATATCAATCCAATAGATTATGTGGAAAATTATGGAATTATATGGTTTAATGGTTGAAAACAATCAAAAAGGTCAAGACTTCTGACATGCTAGGTCAGTTGTTCTCAACTTTTTTGACTTGAAGGCCCCCTGTTGTCCAACACAATATTTGAAGCACCCACCCCCCTTATATGATTAAATATTTTTGGTCTTTCTGCTGTAATTATGACAAATGCTTTTTCCAATTGAATTAATTAACCAATTCAATTTTGTGATTCCGGACTTTTAAAGAACTGTAGTACTGTAGAACTCTAATAGCTATATGAGGAGGGCAGGGGGAGTGTGATTTCAGTTTCCGTCTTGAATTGATGGGCTTTATTTAGCAGTGGTTCAACGGATCACAAAACTCACGGTTCGGATCACATCACGGTTATGAAGTCACGGATTGGATCAGCAAAAAAAAAAAAATAATAATAATAATAATAATAATTAGGGGTTGGTGGTAACTTAACTTTGCACTTTAACTACTCTGATACCACAGCAGAAACTACAAGCCTAACTAATACATTATTAAAGGCAATTGAACAGACTGTAAAAAGAAAAATACTGTACACCAATTACAAGCATAGATAAATACAACATAAAGTTACAAATAAAATATAAGTTCTAACTGTAGTATTCATTTTCGTGTACAGAAATGTAATAAATATAAAATGAAACTGTTCACTGTGTAAATGTAATATAGGTTAATCTTTGTTAAAGCTGTGTTTTGTTGTTTGATTTACATTATAGACAACAGCAGGTATTTATAGGTTGCTGTCACTTTAAGAGTAAGCACGCGCACATCCGATAGATACACATCCGATTCCGAATTCTTTCTCACCTCGTTAAATTAAGACATAACCGAATGTGTTTTCGAGAATACTTGCCGAGAGGGGTATTTTGACTGACATAATGCGTGTATGTGACCATCCAAGTGCATTGAGGACGCAAAAGAGATTAATTTAGAGTTTAAGAGCTATCTGGAACGCGCCTCTCTCT
Source organism: Culter alburnus (assembly GCA_028476615.1). Classification (NCBI taxonomy): domain Eukaryota; kingdom Metazoa; phylum Chordata; class Actinopteri; order Cypriniformes; family Xenocyprididae; genus Culter; species Culter alburnus. Next base: position 729,000 of record JAOTNS010000418.1, read on the forward strand.
CGCTCTTTGTGCGCGCGAGCATTGTATGCGCTTCTGTGCGTACCGATAACAGCGCTGCGTGCGATACCGAGTTAAATCCTCTTTTGCCTCTTCTAGCGCTGGAATGGTTTTATATCTATTTAATGTGTGAAATAGCAAGGCAAAACACGTTCAAAATATAGCCTGTTCACTCTATTGTGGTGAAACTTGCAAATGATCCGTGAATCACATGCGTCCCGAACCGTGGGGCTTGATCCGAACGGATCACGGATCAACAACGATCCGTTTACCACTATTATTTAGCATTAGTTAAGAGTTTGTTTTATACATTAATACTTTTTTTCCCTTAAACCAATTACATCACAGTCTTGCTCTTAAAAAAAACCTTTATAGAAACATCTGTGAGGTTGAATCGCTGCAGATGCCTTGAATAGAGACATAGAAAGTCATTTGCATTGTGTAGCTTTATTTGACATTATTGTGTGATTGTCTAGTTTTTTCTCTTATGTCTGTGTTTAGTGTTTTCTTCAAGGAATCATCCTTGTGCCACTCCGTGCCATTTTCTTGCTTCTCGTTCTAATGGTCATGTGGCCGGTTTCTGTCATGATTACATTCAGACAGTCTCTGAAAGGAGCGGTGGAGCCAATGACTGGCTGGAGAAGGTAAACATCACTTCTTGTACACTCATGTTGCACACAGAGACACCACCTCCTACATTTCAGCACAAGATTAAAATGCACCTTTTTTACACAACACAACACAACCTCTTACAATTTTCTGATTTTGTCTTAGTTCCTGATTTGTATCTTTTGCTACAGGCTAACATAGGATTGTTAAATGCAAGATAATAGTAATTTGTTTGGTCTTGTGTGCATGGGAGTCTGTGTATTGTTAGGTGTGTTTGCTTCCCTGCATTAATAATAGAAGTGTGAGTTAGTGATGTGAAATTTGTGGTTTGCATATCAGCCGTTGCAAATATGTTGTGCGTTACAGAGCCCTTCCAGTCTGTTTAATTCATGCTTCTCTGTCAAACAGGCCATGTGGTTTCTTGAGAAACGGCTCATTTTGTGTCTTGTTTCTCCTCATACTGACCACACTGATCAGATTAATTAAGTCTTAGCGAAGGAAGCTGCACGGCTGTTGGAGGGATGTGGTTATTATCTTAACTGATGCAACAACATGCTGATCTGACACGCGATGAGCACACCATGTCAAAGCCATTAAAGCAAGCTTTTTGTGCTTGTGTGTGCATGTGTCAGTATGTTTGATAAATCAAAGTCATTATCCAGTATAATTCCTCATGTTTTGTGTGCTTGCATATGTGTTTGTGGGCAGGTTCTTGCACAAAAGAGTGATGACCTTTCTAGGCCGGATGTATTTCTTCGGGATGGGTTTCAGGGTGGTGGTGAAGGGGAAGCAGGCTAGCAGTGTAGAGGCCCCCATTTTAGCTGTGGCCCCTCACTCTTCTTTCTTTGATGCCATTGCCTGTATTGAAGCTGGTCTACCCTCTACCGTATCCCGCTCGGAGTCCCTGGAAGCACCAATCTTTGGCAGTAAGCATTGTTTATTTACAAAAAGAAACACAAAAAGCAAATGAAATGCCATAACATTTTGATAATGTTCTCAAGTAGCTTTTGAATATATAATATATATATATATAAAATATATATATTGCTGATCAGTTTTGGTATTACTGCAAAATTGTGAATTACTGCTAATACCCCAGTCAACACAAGGAAAGAAATCAGAAAAGCAGACTTAAATGTGTCATTGAGTGGCCACCACTTATTACTTAATATTGTTTTATTATTTTTATGTTCCCCAGGGTTTTTGCGCTGTGTGCAGCCAGTGCTTGTTTCACGCAAAGATCCAGATTCTCGTAGAAACACTATACTTGAGATTGAGCGGAGAGCAAAGTCAGGAGGACACTGGCCACAGGTGAGCGCCTCCACTTCTATTTTATTTTATCGTGTGACTTTAAAATGGTCAAAAATAATAAAAAAAAAGTTGAACGTTTAAACTTGAATTTCACAATGTGGAACCAAGTTAAGTGTGTTCCATCTTTTGAAAGCAGGAAATTACTCTTAGACCCATACTTCCTCAAATGCTGGATGTCCTGTTCCTAAACAATGACCTGTGTCAACATTGTGGATTTTACAACATAGCTTAATTAGTTTTCCTAATTTTATTATTGAGAAGTATTATATATATATATTATATATATATATATATATATATATATATATATATATATAATGGTGGTTTATTTTCTTTTTTAGGTGCTCGTTTTTCCTGAAGGAACATGTACAAACAGATCATGTCTCATTACCTTCAAACAAGGTTAGCAGATTCTGTTTATTTTTGTTTGTTTGTTATATAGAAAGGTTAATTATGATATTGGACAACATAATAATGCAGAATTAAAGGGTTAGTTCACCCAAAAATGAAAATTCTGTCATTTATTACGCCCCCTCATGCTGTTCCACACCCGTAAGACCATTGTTAATCTTCGGAACACAAATTGAGATATTTTTGTTGAAATCCGATGGCTCCGTGAGGCCTGCATAGGGAGCAATGACATTCCTCTCTCAAGATCCATAAAGGTACTAAAAACATATTTAAATCAGTTCATGTGAGTACAGTGGTTCAATATTAATATCATAAAGTGACGAGAATATTTTGCGCCAAAAAAAACAAAATAATGACTTATTTAGTGATGGCCGATTTCAAAACACTGCTTCATGAAGCTTCGGAGCATAATGAATCAGCGGTTTGGAGCGCCAAAGTCACGTGATTTCAGCAGTTTGGCAGTTTGACACGCGAACCGAATCGTGATTCGATACGCTGATTCATTATGCTCCGAAGCTTCCTGAAGCAGTGTTTTGAAATCGGCCATCACTAAATAAGTCATTATTTGGTTTTTTTGGCACACCAAAAATATTCTCGTTGCTTTATATTAATATTGAACCACTCTACTCACATGAACTGATTTAAATGTTTTTAGTACATTAATGGATCTTGAGAGAGGAAAGATTAACGAAGGTCTTACGGGTGTGGAACGGCATGAGGGTGAGTAATAAATGACATTATTTTCATTTTTGAGTGAACTAACCCTTTAATATTAAGATCCAGATGTACAGACTTTTGTACTGTAGCACAAGTCCATAACTCGGTAGATAATGAAAGTTGTGTATGAACTGCACCATATGAAAATCTTCTTGTCTGTTATCAGTAAACTAATTTACCTAATGCAAATATATACAAGTAAAAGGGCAGATCAACTATCATGGAATTATGGGTTTCCAATGCTGACAGTTTGTTTTGGTGTACTAAAGAAACTAGAATGATGTCTGCTGAGGCCAGCAAAACCAGCAGCACATAAAAGAGAGTGAGCGTTGTGTCTATGAATAGGTATTATCCACACGCCACTAAGATTTTACCCATTTGAGTCTGAAATTTATTTAAATATATTTCAAAAATAAAATCTGTTTGCAGTAGGCTTTAAGTTAGCTGATCAGATTGAGATTTATTGTTGTATTATGTAATACCTATAGGTTTTATCTACATTCAGGTCATATCATTTGGACAGTGTTTGCTTCATTGATAATCATTGATTGTCCATTTGAGAATCAGTCAAAAGCTGTGACCTGTAGTGTCAGACAGGGATTTAACTTCATTCTGAAATATATTTCTCCATAAAGAAAACAGTTGGGACAGTGGTACTGAGCAGATTTCAGGAGGTATGAATGTAGCTAAAAGGACAAAAAGAACAAAGAAAATGAATGAAAGGTGCTTATTTGCTACTCTCTTTACCTCCATAGGTGCCTTTGTCCCAGGGGTCCCGGTACAGCCTGTTCTTATCAGATATCCAAATAAGTTGGTCAGTATACATTCAACAGAAGTCTTGTTTTCATGATGCAATGGAGTAACAAAATAAATTCTAACATATGTAAAGTACATATCCATAAATAACCATAATAACTAAGTAGAGAGTACTGTAGTAGACCAAACATAAAACAGCATGCAATTGCATTAGGCCACCTGTCAAAATTACAGGCTCTCCATGTATGTCAGTCATGCTCAAGCTGTAATGGGTTCATGCCTTTTTAAAAAGTTTTTATTTTAAAATAGAATAATTCTTACTTTTGCATTTTTTTAATACTTACAGGACACAGTCACATGGACATGGCAGGGTCCAAAATCGTAAGTAATATTAAACATAAACAAAGCCAAAAGCATTTATACAACTGACAAAATGCTTCTACAGTTAGGCCTCTTCCAATCACTGTTACAGCAAAAAAGTGATCAGAATTCTGATTTAAATGCCAGGATTATGTATAGAATGCTGCAAGAAACACTCTGGTGAGCCAAAAAGGATGTTTCATTGGTTTAGTGGCATGCAAGTTAAGAGAAAAATAGAGCTAAATGTCATAATCAAATAAAAAAGGATGACTAAATTGCTATCTTCTTCCTCTCTAGTCTTGTAGATCACTTTTTTAGATAAGCTTGGTCTTGAGACCCTTTTTTGCACAGTCATGCATACTTTATATAGAGAGCAATGCTTCCTGAAATGTTGTTGGTTTGAGCCTCACCACCAGTTCCTGTTATAGGGCCAGATTACTGCTGCTCACACTCTGCCAGCTCTATACTACAGTGGAGGTTGAGGTCTGTAAGAAATATTTGCATATTTAATGCTAATATTCTCTGCTTTTTGCACCTTTGATGTAGAAACATGTCAAAAGAGCATCAAGAAGCTGTGGAGAAGAATGATGCTAAAACAAATGACTTAATTAATTTAGTCTCACATTTAGCTAATCTTCAAAAATCTTATATAGATACAAATTAATTCAGTGAATATATGTATTGTGTCTGTGCTTTAGTTTCTGCCCCCTCAAGTTCCTACTGAGATGGAGAAAAAATGTCCTATCAAGTTTGCTCAGTCAGTGAGATCTGTCATGGCTGTGTAAGCTATTTATTCTTCCATGTCTTTATAAGATTTTATTTGGTGGACATTTACAACGTGTGCATAATACAATATTTCTATCTTAAGAATTGTATCACAATTTCTGACTCTGTTACTAGGTCCCTGAGCCTGCCGGTCACAGACCACACTTACGAAGATTGTCGTCTGATGATTGCAGCTGGAGAACTGACACTGCCTATGGAGGCAGGTCTCGTGGAGTTTACCAAGATCAGCAGGAAATTGGAGTATGACTATTATTATAAAAATATAAAATAAGTGCATAACCTTGTTATCATTAAATATTGTGATACTCGTAGCCCAAATGACTACACAAAATGAAAAAAGGTCATTTAAAGGCACCATGAAATTCTTGTTCTTTTATGTAAGATTGCAGTATTTATTTTAAAATTAATTCAAAACTCACATGCCATCATAATCTTTTTATCAAAAAACTTCACGTCACTCACATGAGATAACAGCAATAGCAAACCACAACCATCCAATCAAGTCTTACATTTTTTCTATTTCAAGAAGCTGTTTCTTTTGGATGGATATACATCACAATAAGAATAAAAAGACTATCTCAACTTTCATTTTATGCCAACTTTAAGCTTGAAATCTCTGTTTCTCTGTTGTAAATTCAGATTAAAATGGGATAACGTGAAGAAGGAACTGGAGAGTTTTGCCAACATAGCCTGTTCTTGCAAAGGTGGGAGGATCACAGTTGAGGAGTTTGCCAGCTTCCTCAAACTACCTCTCAGCCCAGTTCTACATGAGCTCTTCGCCCTGTTTGACAGAGTGAGTGTGTCCATAACTAACCATGTGGAGTAAGATATGGAAAAGAGCCCCACTAAGATACAGAAAATAAGCTGAATGTATGAAATACAAGATATCTGCTTTAAAATCTACTCTATTTTCAGTCCATAACCAATATAAATCTCTGGGACTGGATGAATAAAACAGCATTATATCTTATTCACAGTGTGGCCTATATAAAGCAGATAAAGCATATGTTTTCTGTGTCTCTTTGTAGAATGGGGATGGCACCATTGATTTCAGAGAGTATGTCATTGGTGTCACTGTTCTGTGCCGACCAGCTAATAATGAGGAAGTCATTCAGACTGCTTTTAAGGTAATGATATCACAGATTACACTGATGCTACTGTGAGAAGACAATTGCAATCCATAAATTCTCAAACTACTGTATAATTGTGCAAAGATAAAATGAAGATTTCATCTGGTAAATAGTTACAGAAGACATTGTAATGTGGTTATGAGGGTAAACCATACGAGCACCAATGTGTCAGTGGTTGTTGGCACCTTGAGGTGGCTTTCAAAAATCTCTAACTACTTGACAAAAAGAAACAAGTCAGCAGCAGAGCATATGGATGGATTACTCTCAAGTGATTTGTTGTCAAAATTGGTTCATGTATATGTATAAAATGAGGTAGATTGTCCAGTTGTGTCTGTGAACTCTTTCTGCAGCTGTTTGACATCGATGAGGACAACTGTATCACACAAGAGGAGTTTAGCAGTTTGATACGTTCTGCTCTTGGAGTGTGTGATCTTGACGTCAACAGCCTCTTCACAGAAATTGATGCAGATGGATCAGGACACATAACTTATGGTCTGTATGCCAACTGTATAGCAACTACCTCAGTGAGATAAGACTGTCAGGCATGTTAGAAATGCTATCATTCAGAGAATACTTTTTTTTTTTTTTTTTTGAATTGTATGAAATTTAGCAAACAAATAACTTACCATTATAATTGCACTTGTAACCAAGGGTTTTGTGGGCTCTCAAGTTTCAGTTATATAGTCTGTGGTCAAATGCTTTTCAACATGCCATTTAGAATTTTCATAATCATATCTGTACATAGACACTCAAATCACAGGCACTGTGACAGTGGTTGTCTTGTTTGGCGAATTAGATTGTAGAAATTAGAACACAGGACTAACACTGGCAATGTTAACTTTGGGTGCCAGTTTAGGGTGTGTTAAGTAAATGCTCAATTCTGAATTGCATTGTATTAACATCATCTTTAATAAACAATCCCCTTTCACAGACAAGGCTTAAGCCTAGTCCCAGACTAAAATGCAGGTTTGAGCTGTTTTAACTGAAAGCAACTTGCAATGACGTATCTTAAAATATGTCAGTGCCATTGTTTTGTCTCAAGATGCACACAGTAATGTTTTTTCTAGGGTACATTATAAAAGCTACTTAAAGGGATAGTTCACCCAAAAATGAAAATTCTGTCATTATTTACTCACCCTCAAGTTGTTCCAAATCTGTATACATTTCTTTGTCAAAGAAAGATATTTTGAAGAAAGTTTGTAACCAGGCTGCTTTGGGGCACCATTGACTTCCATAGTAGGAAAAAAATGGAAGTCAATGGTGGAAGTCAATGGTGCCCCAGAACTGTTCAGTTTCCCACATTCTTCAAAATATCTTCCTTTGTGTTCAACAGAACAAAGAAATTCATACAGGTTTGGAACAACTCGAGGTTGAGTAAATGATGACAGAATTTTAATTTTTGGGTGAACTATCCCTTTAAATGCCCTAATTGAACGAATGCCTAATCCTGGCTTAGTCTAAGCCCTGTTTGTGAAACCGGGCCTTGATCTTATTGATTTAAAAATATATTGAGGCATAATTCTTCCAGTGAACATTTAAATACAACTGATCAATGAGTACTTCACAAAATCTACTGGGAAATTAGATTGGGTGATGATATTATAGATATTAGAGTAGTATTTTCCCATGAAGCTGCTTTAAAAAAATGGATTTAACTTGATTATACCAATCCAAGGTTTTTCACAGTCCAGAGATCATTTCATGTCAAGATTCTTGACTTGTCTGAAGTAAACCTTGTCTTTGTTGTATTTGTTTAATGCATTCAGCAAGCAAGAACTAGCAGATTACTGTATGCTGTGGTATTGCAGTAAATGTTTAATAGTCCAACAAAAGTTTCCACGGTATTTAAAGAACATCACCCAGAGGCCCAGGCTTTTTTCTGCACATGAAAGCATCAAAGTCAGCAGCACGTGATTCCATGCTGTGTATGTGAACGCCTTGGAAAATATCTGTGTGCAATTTTGAGCACTTTCATGTAAAGGCTTGTGGTTATTTGTGTAATCTATTGAAACATGTTTTTATCCAAGCAATGACTGGTTGCCTATTGAAATGTGGAGTCATTTTTGTGTTACTTTTGTGTTACTTGCCGGGAGTTGATTTCAGGCCATCAGCTGCATATGTTGGATAGTACCTACTTGAGTGTCAAAAATAAAATTAAATCTTTAAGGCTTGTTTTTACACAGTGCCTGATGTAAATATGCTAATTACCATACATAATTTCATTACTGCTCATCAGTTACATCACTTGATTAGTTTGGTTTCCTTTTGAGTAAACACATTTGTAGTAACTTTCTGATCTCATTTTCTCTCTCAGATGAGTTTCGTTCCTTCGCTCTCACACACCCAGAGTATGCCAAGCTCTTCACCACCTACATCGAGCTACAGCGATACCAGGGTCTCCAGGGTGGGGAGCCAGACTGTGACTCCTCTTTTTCTTACTTCTGTTCTGCTTCTCATGATGACGACCAAGAGGACAGTACCTCTGATAAGAAAGATGACTGACACAGTTGAAGAAGCATGCAGCTATGACGTTCATATTTTGTCATGCCATTTGAACACTTGCCTTTATCTTGGGTGGAGTGTTTTTGTACACAAGCATATGCCCTATCAGCAAATTTGGTTTTCTGTTAACACCACCAAGTATTCCATAAACTATTCAATGATTTATTTAAAGGCTTTCATTGTTTACAAAATGTTAAAATGTATAATCATGCTAAAACACTTCTTAATCTGTTGCAGCTTAAGGGGGGGAGGGGGGTAATTTGCTATATTGCTATATGCATTCTGACTTATTTACACTGTTAAAGAGTTGGATTATCATGCTAAACATGGGCAAAGTTTCAAAACACGAGTTGGACGTATGACGGAGTATTTCTGTGCCAAAAATACTCTTCCAAATCCTCATAAACTTCGCGGGGGGGGGGTTTCGAGTACGGGCCTGAGTGGCGTCAACGGGGGCGGAATTCCTTGTACGGGCACTTCTCCCGGAAAGGCGCGCGCGCACATGTCGACCAGAGAGAGAGCAAGAGCACGCTCATCAACGCGCGTTCGGCTTTATGGAAGTCGTCAGCAGCGCTGCACAGCTCACAGGACTTAAGAAAATCAACAATGTCACCAAAGTGTGTTTTTGGTTGTGAGGGAAAGATAACCTTGCTTCCCAAAGAACCCAGTGTTAAGTGAAGCTGAGAGTTTTGTGCTCACACATTACATTGATGCGCTCTTGATATTTGTTATTAAAATAACCATAGAAACTGATAGTTGCAATTGTGTTTTTATTGGTTAAAATGAATGGAGAATATCTCGTGTTTTTCTGTGGCTGTAAGAGCCCTCAGGATCGGCGCTTATGGTTTCATAAACAAGGCCCAGTTCTACGCTGGATTTACAGATTGTTTGAAACTGAAAGATGGAGCGGTCACAGCAATAATGATATTTATTGAGTCGGAACCGCAGGTGGTGAGTAAAACTGCTTCAAATGTCTGGGGTTTTTTTTGGCAATAGGCGCCTAAGTGCATATAATATAAACAAGCCAATCTCTACGCAAAAGCTGCGTGTACTCGTGACAGCTCGTCACTCTATCTCCGCTCACAACTACACGCCTCCAGGCACTTGGCTGTTTTCGGAAAGACTCGGTACAGCGTATGTATCTTTTATAAATATGATAAAACTAAAGACTTTTCGGCGAAATGAAGGATGCTACACTGCTTTATAGGTACTCAAGATTAACATGAAATTGGCAGAAACTGTGATACCCCCCCTTTAAAAAAAAAAAAAGAAAGTTGATTATTCTTCACCTCTCAGCTTTTAGACATGAAGCTTGTAGTCCCAGCTCAGTTTTTCATTTATTTTATTTTAGGAAGTCTAATTAATATTATTTGCTTAAATCTAATTGAGAAAAAAAGTGATTTTATGATTCAATTCATGGAGATCCTGTACTTGTACACAGGTCTCACTTTATGTAAAATGGATTTTTTTTTAGAATTAATATATTACAAAAGAGTTTCTTATACAAATACAAAGTTTATTTTATTTTAATTTTCTTTTCTTTTCTCTCGGCTCAGGGACTTCTGAGTTTTAATCAAAGGTTTTGCTTTGCATCTTGTTTTTATTTGTATTCCCATTGAGGAGAAATGTTGCTGAGTTAGCATTCTGTCCCTGCTGCTTGTTCAGACTAATACTCTGTTGCATCCACTGAAAATAGGCCAATTTGTGAGCAAACAGGCAACACAACACGCCCACAGTAGCACACACCAGAGGGCTTGGTTCCAAATGATCCCACTGCAGTGGTACTTATTTAGCAATGCAGGTTGCAATTATGATTTTGTTAACACAGCAAAGTTATTTTTTTGCCATTAAAAAAACCCTTTGAATTTTAACTAGTATTTGTTGTCCCTTTTATGTTTGAGTGCATGAAAACTTGTTAGAGTTTGTACACTCTTGTGAATTATCAGGAGATATGGAAGAAAAACTGCTGATTAACAAATACTTTTTATACTGAAAATATCCACTAGGTGACAGCAACTCCCAGTATATAAGCGGATCCTCTGCATAAATCGTTCCTGGTTTCTAAAGAAATCAAATCCAAATCTTCAGTGAATGTGCAAACACTGTAAATGTGCATCCATAATAGTGGATATAGTCCTGCTTTTATGCCATTGAGAGTGTGGATAAAAGTTTCTGGATGCATGTGTGCAAAATGTAAAATTAGAAATTCCCTTTGTTACTTCTCTATGGTCACAAGTGATTATAAAATATCACTTAACATTAGGGGTGTAACGATACACTCATGTCACAATTTGAATATCACAATACGATATTATTGCGATACTCCAAGACATATGGTAAAAGGGTAACAAAAAATTTACTGTTGATTATAATGCTAAATTTGGCATTACACTGGTGGGTGGAAATGAACAGGCTGGGACTTGGTGCGAGTAACCCAATGCACAGGACAATGGTGACAACAGAATATAAACATTCATGATTCTGATGCTGAAAATACAGAATTGTTTTTGACGAATATGCTTGCACTCTGTCTCTGACTAGTTATATTTAAAATAATGTAGGCCACTTTTTACTGATAACATAAAAAGATAAGACATTTGGCATTATCAGGACCCTCAAATATTCTCCCATTGCATTATTATACATTACATTCAACATTATATATAGTAGTTTAATAGTTATAGCAGTTATAATACTGACACTAAAATTCTGTAAACTTGACTTTTTTATCACACGGTAATTTTAGTTTTGTGTGAACTCTACACAATATATATTGTCACTAATGTTCATCTTTAGTAGCTCTTTTGAAGGCATATTGAGTAAAACAGCTCAATATTTAACAAAGCACATACAAAATACCTGGACCAGAAGCGATGCAACCTGTTTTGCAGAATACAGACATTTGTTGTGCATAACCCATATTGAGGGTGTAAAGTGGCTATAAAGCAGGGATACTAAATTCAGTTCCTGGAAGGCCACAATCCTGCATAGTTTAACTTAAACCCTAATTAAACGCACCTGATACTGGTCCTTTAGCGTTATTTGACAACTACAGGTATGTGTGTTGGAGCAGGGTTAGAACTAAACTCTGCAGGACTGTGGCCCTCCTGGAGGTGAGTTTGTGAGGTCTATTTGCCATTTTAAGTTTTCATCAAAATGACAAGTGAGACACCCTGACGGCACCCGAAATTTTAGGCATTTGACTTGGTGCCTCTCTGCCCTATTGGGCAAAGACTTCACAAGCAGCGTTTGCGCATGAAGGTATCTCCTAAAACTGATTTCAGACAGGCAGTATAACAGTCTAATGATCTTCAACAAAACAGATCTTTGGTGATAACTAATTCAATTCAAATCACATTTATTTGTATACCGCTTTTCACGATACATATCGTTTCAAAGCAGCTTTACAGAGAATGCATGTCAACATTACAATTTAAAGAATGCAGTTAGCAAATAATGTAATAATTTAGGCAGTTAATTTACAATGACTGTTAGCAGTTTAACTGAAGGTAGAAGCAATGAGCTCCTGGAAAAATGAATTACATATTAACAATAATTAGGATATATAGAAATTTGGGAATGTGCATGTTGATCCAGATGAATGCGTCTTAAGCAAACTAAGTGACCACCAGCACCACAACTTTCAGGCACCATTTTATTTTTTAGCTCAACTGTCATGGAGTCTAACGCACAGTGGGATATCATAGTGAAGAATACACATATTCTGCCTTCAAATATCAATCAGATGAAGATATCTTAGTAGACAGAATGTGACACAACCATATAATTTAGAAATGCATTGTTGCCTTCCTAACTGCCTGCGGAGGCAGCATTTTTCAGTTTTCAGACACAGCCCCTATTTACGTTTATATTTAGCAGACGTTCATCCAAAGCGAACAAAAGCAATTTGTCAAGGAGTCAACAATATTCGTAATATACAATGGCAGGATTATTTTACTACTAGATTAGGAAGCAAGCTAGAAATGCAGAGAAGAACCGTTTTGTTTTGTTTAAGTGCATTGATTTAAGGGTGTGTGATTCAAGGGTATGTCTTCAGCTGCTTCTTAAAAAATAATGATGGACTCTAGTGTTCGGGTCAAGGAAATATCGTTCCGTCAGAGAGGGTGAAAGTTTTGGACAATGACTTTTTGCCTTGTGAAGGAACAAGAAGACGTTGCTCATTCAGTGACCTTAGCTGGCGGGAGGGATCATACACATGTAGCTATTTCCTCATGGACTTCATGGGTTCATGTATGTGGCGGCCATTACAAGTCCATCAGACTGCCATTTGGAACAGGGCCTGAGGGAGTACATCCTAATGCAAAAACACAGTAAATAAAACACAATGCCTGCAATGCCTTCTCGTCAACATAGGATGAATAACTTTTTTGAATATTATAAAGAAGATTGTTAAAGGAGAAATAAGTTCAGCGTTAAGTGGTTTCTATAATGTACGTCTGTTGTGCTGAGCTGCAGTATATCAAAACCAAGTCAGTCAGTAAACGTACTCGGAGAGTGACTTACAGAGTGCTTTTGTCGATGTAATATCATCAGAGGGCAGATCAGGGACAATGATGTCTTATGAGAAGCTAATGTTCTCTCTCTTTCTCTTTCTCTCTCTCTCTCTCGTCTGATACAGCAGAATGAAGGATGGAATTGCACTCACTTCATTAAAGTCCTGCTGCTCCACACACTGCGATAACCAGCTGTGATTTCCACCGTCAATTTGTTTTAACCTTTTCAAACATGAGGGGGGCATTTCATTTTAATCACAATTGATGAGATTGCATGGAATCAATTAAGTCACAATGTTGTTTCTCTCTCTTTCTCTCTCTCCATTTTTCTTTCTCTTTCATGCTCTCCCTTTCTCCCTTATTTTGCTCACAATATTGCAGCATTCATTTTTATTTCAGCCTGAGGTGAGTCTGCCTAGTCAAATTGTGGCAATCAGCCCAAGTAATCGGGTTTTATTTGCACAACACCAAACAAGAGTTAGCTGTTAGGACTTTGGCTGGGAGGTCTGTGCTGAAACAGATGAGGGGGCTGATCAGGGGCTCGTCTGAAAAGGTCAGTGCCGACAGGCTAAATGCTCATTGACGGGTTGCAAAATAGCTGCAAATCACAAGCCCTTCACTTCCATTGCATGTGTAGACAATACAGCAAATCATTTTCTCTTAGAAGGAAATGTGTTGCATACTTCTGTTTTCCTTTTCTTCTCTCTCCCCTAGACCTTAAGTTTAATTTACCTTGTCAGAATGTCACAATATGGCTTTCAGTCATTGTGTTTTATTGTTTTAATTTCTCTCTCTCTCTCTCTCTCTCCAAATAGTTATGCCCACAAAGCAGGAGGTCCTGACCTTGGCAAGATGCATCTTAAAGTTCCTCTCAGTAAGAGCACATATAATCCATGCATTATTCTTGTGCAAACCGCTGGATGAATTCATGCTAATGTTCTGAACTCTCAATCAGGAAAAGCAAAGCATAACATTCAATTTCATGCATATCATCACCAAACCTGCTCTTGTATGTGTTGTTCAGAAAACAATGATGTAATGCTTGTAGATGCCTTATGACTAGTTAAAACTGAGTCATTAATTAATTAATACTACTGCTAAAAAGTTTGGGTTCTGTAAAAAAAGAAGTCTCTATGTTCACCAAGGCTGCATTTATTTGATCACAACTAGAGTAAAAATGTGATTTTATTGTATATAATCGAAATGTATTGATATTGACGTGATATTTATTGTTTTTTATGCCGGTTGAAAACAGTTGCTGCTTAATATTTTTGTGGAAAACGTAATACTTTTTTTTTCACAATTCTTTTATAAACAGAAAGCTCAGAAATATGTACTGTACTTTAATAGAAATATGTACTGATTTTAGACTACATTATGAGTCACACTATGACAAGAATAACATTATCGATGATATGCAACAAATTTAATTCCAATTAAGTTTTGATAATGAGGAAATTAGAAGGACATTCTTTACTTTTAATATGTATAACTAACGGCATTTGTGACATATAGATCAATGGTAACACTTTATTAACACTTTATTTTAACTAGTTGCTTATTAGCATGCATCTTACTAGAATAATGGCTGTTTATTAGTACTTATAAAGCACATATTAATGCCTTATTCTGCATGACTTTATTCTATATTCTTAATCCTACCCAATACCTAAACTTAACAACTAGCTTACTAATTATTAAATGTTCTCTAAGCGATCCTGGGTGGAGTAACTTCCTGTTGACGTTCAAAGTGTTGTCAAACAAAACAGAGGCTAGCTAGACCCTCCCCTCCTCCTCCTCCTCCTCCCCCTCCCCTCCGTGCTTCCTGAAACAGTCATGAACGTGCATTTAAAATCATTCTTGTCGGTTATTGGCTGGAGCGTGTTTATTATGATTCGTGGTCCAGGCTGCACCAGTTTGTTTTTGTTGCCATTTTTGGAGCTTGTGGCATCTACAGAGACCGCGTTTATTTACAGTGTGTTCAGGGGACAGGCAGCTAGCGGATAGTGAGGAGACGTTTGCTGTATGTGACAAAAAATGTCTTGGCCTAAAAACGCGTGACATCGCTTAGAGGACCTTTAATAAGCGGTAAATTAGAAGTTTATTAAGGGAAAAGTCATAGTTAATAGTGAATATGTGTTCCCTAAACTGAAGTGTTACCAGATCGGGTAATATTGATGTTAGTTAAATTGAAAGCTGCAAGCTGCTGGGTTTAGATTTTAAAGTAGTGGGTTCACTGTTCATTCTGCCCAAAACTCTTACTGAAAAAAAATGATTACTCATAACCTAAGTGTTATGCTGAAAAGTAGGTTTACAACTGTCAACAAGTCTGGAAACTGATAAACATGTGTAATTATAGACCTTTAATGTGAAAGAATGTAACATTCATCAACATTGGGATCAACATTGATCTCATGCTGATATACACAGAAGAGTGATGTTGAGTCAGGGTAGATTTAGCCAACATTAGGTCATGGAGTGGTGGTTTCTTGGTAATGTAGGAGTTATTCGTCAGACTCTATGGCTGCATGACTGGCATGCACAACACTCTTTGGTATGGGATTTCATAAATACGGATTTAATCTATCTCTGTTTAACACTCTGTAACAAACCTTCAAAATTTCAATCTGACTATATGATTAGTAAGGATTAGAATGCCAGTGACTCCTTTTAAATCATGCTATACTGTATTTCCTTTTCAAAATCAAAATGACTAAAACCTTCTAGACATGATCAATGTTTCCATTTTTCATTTTATAAACTATTCTCTCTCAGCGGATATGAATATGCGTTTAATGGTTAATATAGCTTCGTAAAACATTGCAGATTATGTGTATTGATCCAAGATTATATCCAAACTACATGTAAATATAATTAGAAAACGAAAAGGGCAAAACTGATCCTAGCTCATCAGTCTTGTCCTGAATGACACACATGACTTCATATTTGTGATATTGATCAGTCACAGAACTGGGAACAGCATAATTAGGGGATTTCAAGAATACTAATATCTTGACATCAAGGCCCTTATCTGGTGCAATAAGTAACATTTTGACACTGTCAGTCAATCTGGTTTGGGGTTCATGTGCATTTTACCTAGAAATGGAGTGTAGCATTACTATATAAATCCATTCTAGGAATTTAGTGGGTCTGAATAATATATAACAGTGTTTGTAATTCTTGTCCTGAGATTTTACAGTCTATATGAGACTGGTAGGTCAAAGGTCAAGGACTGTGTTTATAACACGATTGACGTGTTATAAGATGCCTTGAGTATACCAGGTAATACCAGTGTTTACTCCTGTCAAAAGGAGTCTAATTGCAATATCGATGCATGTTATGCAAATATCCGTCATGCTTCAAGGAAAGGTTGTTTTGCTCTAAAGGTGACCTTCTTTAGCATCACTCCCACAAGTATGGCAACATCCTGAAATAGAAATTAGAGATTCCAGCTCCTTTGGAGGAAGTATGTGTGTTAAGGAACAAATAAATCAGCCTCTAAAACCCGGTTTCTTACTTTTATTATCTAATCTGAACCAGAATATGTACAAAACTGCACAAAAACAGGCCTGTAAAGGTTTCATAAAAGAAACGCTGGATAGCTTTAAGGGGACATTCATTGACTTTAATGGGATGAACTGATTGCCCATATCTAATAGAAATCATCGCCTTTGGCTAAAGCGGGTGTGGAATTAGATTACACATGGAACACAATGCTTTTACTGCTTCTTAGAAAACAACTAATTGAATCTATGTAGAAGAAGAGAGAAGAAACAGGCAACTCAAGGGAAGAATAAAAACAGACTTTAAAAAACTGTTGTAGTGATGGGAGATGGATCAAGTTGTAATTCATTTATTTATTTATTTTTATATCTTTTTGACAAATTACTCAGGGTGTGAATTAAGAGAGGGATTTAGGGGGATTTGACCTTACTATTGTAGGGGGAAGTGAGCACTATTTTTCTGAACATGTTTAAAGGCATGCACACCTAAATAAGATGATGATTCATAGAACATAAAGCTGTTGTATTTTACATGGAGCAGATTGCCACATGGGGGCCCACATGTTGAGATCATATATGGCCAGATGAATAGGCCATACTACAAATAACGTACTTTTTCTTAGTATCTCCTAATGCTACGCCTTTTTTTCCCCCACTGCAATTTCAAACATTTCAGTAATGATTTAGATTAGAGTAGAGTAAGCTAAAAGACATCAGAGAAGGTGCCTTGCTAAAACGCTTCTGTCTGTAAACATGCCTTTGGCAGAAGAGTTTTAACATTCATCGGGTGACAGATCTGATTGCGGGTGGCATGTAGTACATGCTGCTAATTTTTACACAATAGTAATGTGACTTTGAAGCTTGTGCCAAAAAAAGTTTCTTCACTCTGTTGACCATTTCACTGTTGTGTTGCATCTCACTCTTTTGTTTTAGCGTCTTGTGCATGAGCACTGTGTTTTTAAAACGTTGTGTCACATTAAAAGAGGTTAAACTTTTAAAAACTTGTCTCGATACCCTGCCTTTTTTATTAATTAGTGCTGTGCCTCTGTTGGAAAATTCTTGTGTGGCAACGCATTCTGTCCTGATGTTATATATTAGGCTATTTAGGTAACACTTTACAATAAGGTTTCATTAACTACTTTAGTTAACATGAATTAAGACTGAACAATTATGCTACAGCATTTAGGTCTATTAAAGGGTTAGTTTACCCAAAAATGAAAATAATGTTATTTATATCTTACCCTCATGTCGTTCTACACCCATAAAATCCTTTGTTCATCTTCGCAACACAAATTAAGATATTGTTGATGAAATCCAATGGCTCAGTGAGGCCTCTCAAGGTCCATACTAAAAATATATTTGAAACAGTTCATGCGACTTCAGTGGTTCTATCTATTATAAAGCGATAAGAATACTTTTTGTGCTCCAAAAAAACAACAAAATAACGACTTTTCAACAATATCTAGTGATGGGCTGATTTCAAAACACTGCAAAACACTGTTTTTAGTACCTTTATGGATCTTGAGAGAGGAAATGTCATTGCTGTGAATGCAGACCGCACTGAGCCATCAGATTTCATCAACAATATCTTCATTTGTGTTCCGAAGATGAACGAAGGTCTTACAGGTGTAGAATGACATGAGGGTGCGTAATAAATTACATTATTTATTTTTTTTGGTGAACTAACACTTTAATCTTAGTTAATGTTCAAATTTAGTAGTTAGACTACTCATACATTATTAAAATCAAAAGTTGTATTTGTTAACATTAGTTAATGCACTGTGAACTAACATGAACATGAACATTTTATTATATGACATTAACAAAGATTAATGAATACTGTAACAAATGTATTGCTCATTGTTCATGTTAGCCTAATACGTTAACGAATGAGATCTTATCGTACGTGTTACTTATCGTACGTGCTATTTTATTATAGTTGGCTATCACACAAAAAAATGTGTATGTTTTCAAACTCGTAGTAGATATAAATGTTAAAAAAAAAAAAAAAAAAAAAAATCTCGAAGGTGCTTAATTTTTTTTTAAGTCCAGCGGTGGCGCACCGCATGTTTGTGGATGAGTGTGACATTCGGGGGCGGAGGGGAAGCTTCAAAAATATTAACAAGCGACGATGATGCTTAACATAGAAAATATCACGTGTGGAGAAACTGGATTTTGGTTTAAATGATCACAATTTATAGCCTCCAAGCTGGAAGGGAGGGGAGAGTAAAACTTCCATGAGAAGCAGCAGTCTCTCATTTTCTGGATCAAGCAGGAGGGACGGATCATGGAGGGACCCCCTCATGTTGACAAGTACAGAGTCATCTTTAAATATTCCAGACTCCAAAAGCGACACTTTATGCAGATATATACAGTTATTATGTGAAATGTGGTGCGTCCAACAGGAAATGTCGACTGATTGTCACTAAAGTTTCTTTTCTTCGTTCCAGCGACAAAACGCTTTCGCACATTCATTGATTGTAAATCGTTTTGCGCGCTCGGTTGTTTAACATGTTGATGGTGCATGGGATGCTTTAATGTCTCACTGTTATAGTAAACTTTAATTTCTCCTCTCTTTCAGCTGATGAACAATCTCTTCCTCACCGGGAGAGCCAAGTGCTGTAGCGTTTCCTATTCATCATCATCATCATCATCATCATCATCCTCAGCATCATCATCAGCAGCATCATCATCGTCAGTGCGAGCGGCACGCTCCTCACTTGCTCCACATCCTCGGGGCCACGAGAGCGCCTGGGCGCAAAGATGAACATCCAAGTCCTGCCCGAGCACAAACTGTCCTCGGTGGCCCCGTTGAAACAGTTTAACGTAGAGAAAAAGGAAGTGGAGCTGATCCTGGTGAAGGAGCAGAATGGGGTCCAGTACACGAACTCCTCTGTCGTGGCCTCTCCGAGCTGCGCCGAGGAAGTGGACAGGGAGACATGGGGAAAGAAACTGGACTTTCTACTCTCTGTCATAGGCTTTGCTGTGGACCTGGCCAATGTCTGGAGGTTCCCCTACCTGTGTTACAAAAATGGAGGAGGTAAGATTTATTCATTTTGAGGGTCACCCTTTACTTTGCTTTTACATTACTGGCTAATTCTAATGAACGATATGAGTTTTACGTAATATATACTTATTTGGTGGAGCATCTTACAAACTTGTTATTGCCTTTGGAATTGATTTGAATTGCATAAACTATAACAGACGCACCTTGTCTCAAACTATTTTTAAAACACATCCTGTGTTTCAGAAATACTTTTAAGTTAAATTAATTTATTGCTTTTCTGATTAGTAAGAGGATTTTAAAATAAATGAGAACACATGAAAAATATATATTTTAAAAGATTAAACATTTTACTTTTTAAAGATTTAACTTTTTCAAAAATGAAAAGAATGATTTACTCATGAATATTTTTTATTGTATTTTTATTTAACAAAGCAATATGTATACTTTTAAACTATAAATGTTAGGTTGGCATATCAACATAATATAATTTAATGACAAGGGTAACTGTAACATATGCAGTCACCAAGATGCCGTCCTATAATGCTTACATCAACTCTGAATTTTTACGATGAAGTTCTGGGAATGTAACCTTTTTTTGAAACAAACATACAGAAGCGTTTTTTTGGTTTTTGTTGTTTAGACGTTAAAAAAACTTACTAGGCTCAAGAGTTTTTGACCAATGATACTTGAAAAGAGCTCATTTTATAATCCCACTTTATTCCAATGATTATGACTCAAATCATTCAAGAATTATGAACCAGTTGTTTCTCTGAACAACCTGCCAGCACTTTGTGCTAGAACTAATGTCAGTGTCAGCGAACTCATTAACTACTAGTGGGCTATTGTTTAACAGTTTTGTTATCTTTTATAATTTATGAGTAACTAAACATGTTTTCTCACTCTTTAGGCATGTAGGTCAGGTTTGAGACAGAAATGTGTTTATGACTGAAATAGACTAACTTTTTTTTTTTTTTTTTTTTTTTGCAAAAGTGTATTTAAATGCTTTATGACAATCAGTGGCCTTTTAGTAAAATAAACATTTTTTCTCTGCATAAATGTTATGCAGAGGACAAAATGTTTCCTTTTGCATGATAAACAAAGCACCAATTACAATATTAAAACTATAATATTGAAACCGGCTTCAGCAAATACAAATAGAGCAGGGTAGATTTCTAACATTTCTGATTTTGAAAACATCATGGGTCAGGGGTCAGACAGTTTCATGGAAAGATAACATGTGATATGATATCATTCACCTCTAAAGAAATGGCTACACCATGAGTAATTTTTCACATCTGAATATTTTATAATGCAAAGTCAGAGTTAAGAACTATGGTTATATCAAACTGGCTCTAACTCCACTGTGGACGGACCATTCACTACATTTGCAGCTACAATGACAAATCGCCACTTTGGATTTGGGTTCTATCTGCATTCTGAGCAGATATTGAGCTTCAAAATTTTTGCATTCCATTCAACTTTGTAGGTAGAACCTTTTTTGTTTTCTAAATAAAATTCCAAAAAATGTACACAACTTAAAAAAAAAAAAAAAAAAAATCACATAATGTAAATAAGTCGTCACAGAACAAGAATATGTGAATGTGAAATTTTGACAAGGTTTTTCAGCTGTCATTTATTCTTTGGCCATCTGTAGAATTCTGTCAGCAATCTAATGTAAAATTCTATAATGTGTCCCCCAGGTGCCTTTTTGATCCCATACATTCTGTTCCTGTTTATCGCTGGGATGCCTCTGTTTTACATGGAACTTGCCCTGGGCCAGTACAACAGAGAGGGAGCAGCTACTGTTTGGAAGATCTGCCCTGCATTTAAAGGTAAATTTGTAACCATAAAAGATTTTGAGATGAAATGTTCCATGTTCTCAAAACACTGTGAATTGCAACATGTATAACTAGTTCACTATCCAATGAACAGCAAAACAAATGTTCTACAATAGCCTTTTGGATGTTTCATTTTCACACTGACCTGGCGAGCACAAACCGCGTTAACTCGATCCATCAAAAGCTAACAACTCTGTTTATTGGGGCAGTGAACTATACAGTTATAAAGTGGCTCTGATGTGACTTTGAAGTCAATGCACACATTTTTAACTTCATATATTAAAGCAAACAGAGGCCTGAAACAGTTAAAGCAAAACAAAATATTTGTTTTTCCTCCTCAGGTGTGGGCTACACTGTGATCGTCATAGCATTGTATGTGGGCTTTTACTACAACGTCATCATAGCCTGGTCTCTGTATTACTTATATGCTTCATTGACAAGTGAGCTGCCCTGGCTCAGATGTAATAACCTGTGGAACAGCCCCAACTGCACTGATCCAAAGCTCATCAATGGCACCTTCTTGGGTAATGGAACCTCCTATGCCAAGTACAAGAACACACCGGCTGCAGAGTTCTACGAGTGAGTCTAAAAATGTCTTTTTACCAATGTCTTTTGCTCTGTGGCTTTGCAGTTGTAACTGAGTTTTTGTGTATTATTGCACAACTTTACTTACAGTAGTATGAAATCAAACAAAGTTTAAGGTGTGAAGCAATGTCAATGTCAGTTCAGGCAGACAGTTGATAGGCTTACTATTTAATCCACAGCATGCTTAAAAGTACCATGCTTATTAAACAAACTCTTTTATTTTATTTTGTGAGTAGATGTTCTAAACACATTAAAACAAGAACATGAAACATCTCCACTAACAAAATAATCAGTTATGAGTGATATAGCTGTTTCACTAGTCAAGTGTTTCCTGTTTCTTCATAACATCTGTGATGTTTTTCGACATTGATCCAAACTGTCATGTACCAGTTGCTTGCCGCTTCCTATTGAGTCTTGCTGATAAAGCATGTAATGGAGCTATCACTCACCTATCGCTGTTTGGGATTTGTTTTCTATCCTTTCTTTCATTCCATTGAGTATGTAATGTTTTGCAGGGGGCTGGCACAAGCATGGCGCATCTGCACAGTATTGGCTGCGTAACTGTGGCTGTGTCTGTGTGAGATCATGAAAACATTCTTATTGATATGGATGATTTCTTTTGGATCAGACAGGAAAAGATGAAAAACACATTTCAAACCTGGCTGTGCCTGTGTTTCTGTCAGGCTGTGTTGATGGGTTTTGGGCTGTAGTTAATCATTACTGCTAGCCAGGGTACCTCGCATTGTGACATACAAAGGCAAAATAAATGTTTGGGCTACTGTATTCAAAGTTGATATTGTGGCTTTATATATAGCCAAACACTTATGCGTTGTTATATTATTAACATCCTACCATAATCAAGCTCAAGCTGAGTTAAAAGTTTTTTGACCAGTGAATGTTGGACGTACATGTGTTGTCCATCATTAGAATGGACACACCTGAGGCAGTAAGTGAGTCGCATTACGTTTTCATCAATGTAATAATAAAGTTTATTGTAGCCTATATGTCAGAGCTCAGTTTTTTTTTTGTTCATTTGTCATTTGCACAGGCTATTTAAGACAGTATTGGTTAAGACTCTATGTCAAATTCTAGACTAAGACACTCTTCTCCGCTCCTCAAATACATAAAACAATAGCCTTAATATATAGTGTTTCATAAGGAAGCTTGTTTCCGCCATGAAATAAAAAATAAAAAAGATAATTGCGACACGTTATCTCACAATTCTGACTTATTTTCTTACAATTGTGAGATATAAAGTCAAAATTACATGATATAAAGTTCGAATTGTGAGTTATAAAGTCAGAATTGTAAGATATAAACTTGCAATTGCATGTTATAATGTCCAGTTGTGAGGGAAAAAAAGACTGTATTCTGACTGTATAACTTGCAGTTGCATGTTATAAAATGAGAATTGCAAGATATAAACTCACAGTTCTGAGAAAAAAAGTTTGTAAGACACAACCTCGAGTTTATATCATGCAATTCTGACTTTATAACTCGCAATTGTGAGTTTATATCTCAATTCTGAGGGAAAAAAAGTCAGAATTGTGAGATAAAAAGTCGCAATTACCTTTTTTATTTTTTTTATTTAGTGGTGGAAACAAGCTTCCATAGTTTAGTGAGTAAAGAAATCAGTGTTCTTATTTAAAGAATCAGTTCTTTATTTACCCTTGCATTGCAAAGTTTGTGCGGCACTTCGTTCACAGTAGAGGCAGGGTGGAGTTATGAGGTTTGACTGACAGTTTGAGGATCTAATGGAGATACAAGGTTTAGTCTGAAACTCTTTTTAATACTTTTCATTGCTTAAATATTTGCAAAACCCACCGACAGATGTAAAGGCTGACCAATAGTAATGATTTATGAGAAAAAATGATGAAAAATGGAGATACGAGGTTTCTGCCTGACATTTTAGATTTTGTTCATTTAGTTTAATTGTCTTACAGAGTTTTAGCATTAGAGTGAAATAATAATAAAAAATTGTAATCTCCTCATTGTAATCGCACTGGATGTGCGAGTATAGGCATGTGCCTAGAATGCCTATGCATAAATCCGGCCCTGCTGCTAGTTGAATGAGAAACCATATGAAAGAGACTAAACTGGAGAGGTGTATCATTGCTAGTTTAGTATTGGAAGACAGGTTGATTTCCAGCAATTCTAGCAGGTATCATAATTTTGTGGATGAGGATTCTTACTTGCTGAAGGAAAATTTTAAAGCAATAAGTGGTATAATTTCTTCTAGAACTATGAAGCTAAAACCCGTTTTTCTTTTTTGTTTTTCTCAGAGAGATGTATCAGGGGCAGCCATTTGGACAAGTTTGTTGGCTTTAGTAATACAAAAGTAAATGTTTTCAGTCTGCATTTATTTATTAGTATTGCCACATTTTAGAGTTATTTCAACTTAGAAGGCCTTTGAGAAAAAACTGGGGACTGAGCAATCATAAGATCTTTCATAAGATTATTAAAGGGAAACTTCAACTATAAAATGAAATTTGTCATCATTTACTCACCCTCATTGCAAACATGTGTGACTTTCTTTCTTTTGTGGAACATAACATAAAATATTTTGGTAGATTTTTGTCCAAACAATGGAAGTCAATGGTCACCAAAACTGTTTTGTTACCAACATTCATAATAATATCTTCTTTTGTCATTCCACAGAAGAAAGAAAGTCATATAGATTTGGAATTATACGAGGGTGAGTAAATGATGACAGAATTTTCATTTTGAACTATTTCTTTAAAGGGTTAGTTCACCCAAAAATGAAAATTCTGTCATTTATTACTCACCCTCATGCCGTTCCACACCCGTAAGACCTTCGTTATTCTTCGGAACACAAATTAAGATATTTTAGTTGAAATCTGATGACTCAGTGAGGCCTCCATCAATGACATTTCCTCTCTCAAGATCCATTAATGTACTAAAACATATTTAAATCAGTTCATGTGAGTACAGTGGCTCAATATTAATATTATAAAGTGACGAGAATATTTTTGGTGCGCCAAAAAAAACCAAAATAACAACTTATTTAGTGATGGCCGATTTCAAAACACTGCTTCAGGAAGCTTCGGAGCATAATGAATCAGTGTGTCGAATCATGATTCGGATCAAACCACCAAACTGCTGAAATCACATGACTTTGGCGCTCCGAACAGCTGATTCATTATGCTCCGAAGCTTTCTGAAGCAGTGTTTTGAAATCGACCATCACTATATAAGTACTATATAAGTATATAAGCACTATATAAGTTATTTTGTTTTTTTTTGGTGCACCAAAAATATTCTCGTCTCTTTATAATATTAATATTGAACCACTGAACTCATATGAACCGATTTAAATATGTTTTTAGTACCTTTATGGATCTTGAGAGAGGAAATTACAAGGAAATTGCTGGCTATGCAGGCCTCACGGAGCCATCGGATTTCAACAAATATATCTTAATTTGTGTTCCGAAGATTAACGAAGGTCTTACGGGTGTGGAACGGCATGAGGGTAAGTAATAAAATGACAGAAATTTCATTTTTGGGTGAACTAACCCTTTAAATCATCCAGGTATATTGTAGCCTGTTGCTGCTCATGGGTAGAACACAGGCACAATTACGGCTGCACAATTAATCGAATTTTCAATCGCGATTACGATTATGATTGCCACGATTTCGTAATCGTTCAAAGGCGCGATTACAAGGAAAAATATCAACTTAGATTATTCTGCATGTTTAAGAGGTGTGTTATGAGCATGTTGTGAGAGGCGAATCACGACTACTTCAGAGTGTAAAAGGTCTAACCCAGCACAAAAGGAGCTATATGTCAAACGCACACGAAACACCAGGACCCGCCATTTTCAAAAAGCCGTGTACACAGCCTAGTGCTGTCAAAAATATCTATATTTCTATATGTATCTATACTGAAATATCAGAAAGGATACAATACTCCTTTCTGCAGTATCGATACACCGATACCAGCTGCGCGTTCTTGCTGCCCTCTCTGACAGCGAGTTGAGACGCACGCGCTCTTCTCATTCAATCGTCTCATGATCTCCGGTTTAATAGTGTTGGTGTGACCGGGTCTGAATTTCGGCGCGGGATTGCGCATAATTCTATTCATTCCCGCAGATTTCGCGCTCACACGAAGCGCAGACACATAATAAAGCCGCCTTTGACATACAAGCGTCAAAATAAGCTCTTTTTCGCGGATTATTAATGGTCAAATACACTCAGAATTAATGTCACAATGCCCATCATGCTGAGTATTAACGTAAAACAGTTCAGGAAGAATGTTTCTGTCAAATCTTAAAGGGACAGTAGCCGAATAAACATGCCGCTCTCTATGTTGTAATGCTGTGTTCACACCAAACGCGAATAGAGCGTCTGGCGCGAATGATTTCAATGTTAAGTCAATGTAAAAACGCGTTTACGCGCGTCTGGAGGTCTCGCGGCGCGAATGAGGCGTTTAGCGCGGCGCGGAAGACGCGAATTCGCCTCATTCGCGCGTCTAGTTCGCGCGAATGGTGCTTTTTGTGCATTTACGCGTTTGACACGAATTCGCGTCTGACGCCCGAGTTGAAAAATTTGAACTTTGGCGTAAATTCGCGCCGCGTTAACCAATCAGGAGCCTGCTTGCTGCTGTGGCGGCAGGCCCGCCCGGAGTCACTCATTCAAAATGGAGGAACGACTGATATTATCAGTGAGCCACCCAGAGATTTATGACACAAGTTCATACTTCTATAGAGACAGGAATAAAAAGGACCTCGCTTGGAAGAGTGTCGGTGAGGAGATTGGGCAATCTGGTAAGTTGTAAATACACATTTCACTTTTGAGTCACGTACACGTTTATCGACCCGCGAATACAAAGCGGTAGCTCTCTCGATGAACGCACGATCAACATCAGCCATCTTGCAAACAGACAACCGCCTAGCACTTGCCCCTCCCACAAGAAGCGGATTTCGCCTCGGACGCGCGTCAATTTCGCTTCAAACGCTTGTTTTTTACGCGCGTCCATTTCGCTCTAGACGCGCGAATGCATTCAAAATGTTCAAGCGGCAAACTAGACGCGGTAGACGCGAATTTGACGCTCTATTCGCGTTTGGTGTGAACGCAGCATTAATGTTAATCAAACAACAAAAGTCAAACAAAAAAGAAATCACTTACTGCTCTTGACTGATTAACTTCTGTCATTTTAATTGATTAATCTGTATTCAATTTTTACAATGAAGATTATCCAATGTTATTTTACATTTGATTAGCCTACTTTCTTTATTCAGTTTCTTACCTGATCACTACTGTTAGACCTACCTGAAAAAAGAAAAGCAGTCTATTTAATTTATATCTTTATTCTATTGTATTTATTTGTGCTATTGTTAGTAATTTGTTAATTTTTTCTTATTTTATTACTGTTAAATTGTTAACAGTAAATTGAAATTCAAACAATGGTATAAAGCTATTTAAAACATCATTCAATGTAAATTGTGATAATCGTAATTAATAATCGCAATTACACTTTCAAGGGAATAATCGACAATTATGATTTTTGTCATAATCGTGCAGCCCTAGGCACAATGATTATCTGATCGGATGCAAAAATTTTAAGCTTACAAGTGCTCAAAATTAGGTCATCATCACTGAAACTTTTATGCGGCACTCAAAACTCTGAAACTCCAGTCTCCAATCTATAATGTATACAGGGCTATGTAAAAGTTTTGATGTAGACTGAAAGGCAGGCACTTGCACTTCAAAGAAAAGCCATCCTTTTCTGTGTCTAAGGGAAAATCTGGCTCCTTGTGTTAGGGGAAACCAGAAGAATGCGTAGAACAATGAAGAATCTACATCACTTCCACAAAATCATAGAGAAACATGTCATCAGATTCTAGTGAGGGTTCCTGTGTGTGTGTTCATTCCTTCAATTTATTGCTCAAATCTTATGTGTGAGAATTACCTTTAAAAAACTGTAATACACAGAAATATAGCTGTTTTAGCCCCAAATACAGACACATATATTCACAAACTGTTGCTAAATTATACATTTATTCATGTTAAATGATTACATTTATTTGTTTAAATAAGCTTAAAATATTTTGCTATATTCTAATGTTTTCCAGAAAGTATCCTGGATAAGGATAACAAATTTGATTTGCCCTGATATGTCACTGCTTCATAGTGTGAATGTTCATCAATTTATCTTGTAATATCAATATAATATCATATTATATATATTGTAATTCTTCCAACCCTCAACTTGTTTCTTCCCTTTTCTTGTCTTTCCTGGTGATCTACGACTTCTTGTACTTACTGCTCGTCTTGTTCTCACAGTCTGTTTAGCTGTTTCTCTCACTTTCTCCCTCTCCTGTGCTTTTGCCTGCTTTTGGACTGGTTTCCCACACAGCAGTGCTTTGAAGTGTCATTTCCCCAGCTGTCTTCTGTATGTGAGGGGATGTGGAAAGCTGTCATTTCCTCCACTCTTCCCTCCTCATGGCGCTCCAATATAATAGTTTTCGGCCACCAGTAATCCTACCATCATGGGACAGCACACAGTACATTACTGTCACGCATACAGCAGACTCACGTGCTCAGCAGGTGTGCCATATACTGAATATTAAGATTAAGCAGTGTGTTGGTCAGAATAGCTAAAATGATGGGGAGAGCTACAAACCAATCACAGAAACAGCTGTTGAACCAGTAGCTATCAATCCGGACACCCCAGTCAAATTCATTGGACTTACACAAACCCTCATGCTACACATCTTTCTAAAACAACCGACAACCAGACAAAAGCAAAAAATGACAAGCTCAACAAAGCAAATTTCATCATCTTCTGCGCCACCCACATATCCTTTCACTATGCTGTCTCTGCTGATCTTGACATGTTCGAGTCAATCACTGTTTGTTGAGAATAATGAACCGTTACTGCTCCATTGTATTGTTTTACACAGCGGGTGTCCTAAATCTAATTATTCCATCATTACTGAAATCTTGTTACATCATACACAGTCTCAGATTTAACACCCGACTGATGTCATGAGGACAGAAATAGTGGATTTCGAGGAAAAAATACAATCATTTGCAAAGCCAAGACAGAGATTTTTAAAATACTTATTGTGCCTTTAAATAAGAATCAATATACAGTGGGTACGGAAAGTATTCAGACCCCTTAAATTTTTCACTCTTTGTTATATTGCAGCCATTTGCTAAAATCATTTAAGTTAATTTTTTTTCCTCATTAATGTACACACAGCACCCCATATTGACAGAAAAACACAGAATTGTTGGCATTTTTGCAGATTTATTAAAAAAGAAAAACTGAAATATCACATGATCCTAAGTATTCAGACCCTTTGCTCAGTATTTAGTAGAAGCACCCTTTTGATCTAATACAGCCATGAGTCTTTTTGGGAAAGATGCAACAAGTTTTTTACACCTGGATTTGGGGATCCTCTGCCATTCCTCCTTGCAGATCCTCTCCAGTTCTGTCAGGTTGGATGGTAAACGTTGGTGGACAGCCATTTTTAGGTCTCTCCAGAGATGCTCAATTGGGTTTAAGTCAGGGCTCTGGCTGGGCCATTCAAGAAACAGTCACGGAGTTGTTGTGAAGCCACTCCTTCGTTATTTTAGCTGTGTGCTTAGGGTCATTGTCTTGTTGGAAGGTAAACCTTCGGCCCAGTCTGAGGTCCTGAGCACTCTAGAGAAGGTTTTCGTCCAGGATATTCCTGTACTTGGCCGCATTCATCTTTCCCACGATTGCAACCAGTCGTCCTGTCCTTGCAGCTGAAAAACACCCCCACAGCATGATGCTGCCACCACCATGCTTCACTGTTGGGACTGTATTGGACAGGTGATGAGTAGTGCCTGGTTTTCTCCACACATACCGCTTAGAATTAAGGCCAAAAAGTTCTATCTTGGTCTCATCAGACCAGCGAATCTTATTTCTCACCATCTTGGAGTCCTTCAGGTGGTTTTTTAGCAAACTCCATGTGGGCTTTCATGTGTCTTGCACTGAGGAGAGGCTTCCGTCGGGCCACTCTGCCATAAAGGTGGAGGGCTGCAGTGATGGTTGACTTTCTACAACTTTCTCCCATCTCCCGACTGCATCTCTGGAGCTCAGCCACAGTGATCTTTAGGTTCTTCTTTACCTCTCTCACCAAGGCTCTTCTCCCCCGATAGCTCAGTTTGGCTGGACGGCCAGCTCTAGGAAGGGTTCTGGTCGTCCCAAACGTCTTCCATTTAAGGATTATGGAGGCCACTGTGGAACCTTAGGAACCTTAAGTGCAGCAGAATTTTTTTTGTAACCTTGGCCAGATCTGTGCCTTGCCAAAATTCTGTCTCTGAGCTCTTCAGGCAGTTCCTTTGACCTCATGATTCTCATTTGCTCTGACATGCACTGTGAGCTGTAAGGTCTTATATAGACAGGTGTGTGGCTTTCCTAATCAAGTCCAATCAGTATAATCAAACACAACTGGACTCAAATGAAGGTGTAGAACCATCTCAAGGATGATCAGAAGAAATGGACAGCACCTGAGTTAAATATATGAGTGTCACAGCAAAGGGTCTGAATACTTAGGATCATGTGATATTTCAGTTTTTCTTTTTTAATAAATCTGCAAAAATGTCAACAATTCTGTGTTTTTCTGTCAATATGGGGTGCTGTGTGTACATTAATGAGGAAAAAAAATAACTTAAATGATTTTAGCAAATGGCTGCAATATAACAAAGAGTGAAAAATTTAAGGGTGTCTGAATACTTTACGTACCCACTGTAAATAAATAAAATAATAAGCAAACACATAATAATGAACTATAATAATGAACTAGAATGTAGGTTCATTATAATGTGGTTGCTTGATTTAGTTTTTTTATCATGAAGTTTAAACAAATACCATAGGGTTGTTTTCAGTAAGTACACTTATTAATCATTAATATGATATGAAGGTTATAAGTCTCACTATTTGCAATGCTTGTTTTCAATCAATTACAAATATAAAAAGGAAGGAGATATGAAATATAAATAGCACTGAACTCGTGTCAGCTTGAGGGGTCCATAACCACAACGAATGTGCGGTTTCACAAACACATCTTAGGACATTCTGTTGCTTGTTATGAAAGCAAATATAATTTTCTCCAGAGTTAAGCAAGCTGTGATGAGACTTCACATGCCATCAGAGTTCTCTTCTGTAGCCGTTTTCTGGCTTAGGCTACATAGCTGAGGATATGTTGAAATCATAGGTGTTTGGATTTAGCTTGGCAAGGACAGGACATCAGATGAATGAAGAGCTCTAGAGGGAACGCTTGCCAAGATACTCACCAATCTAATGTAATTATTCAATTAGAGGAGGCTGTGCTCACATCTGTCCTGACCAAACCACTGTCACACAGATTGAGTTGAAGCTTCAGATCTGCTGCCACAGAATGAAAAGAGCAGTGTGTTGTTGAATTTAGGAAGATTATCCAGGATGGTTTTGCTGTTTGCATGTTCTTGGACTATAAATTATCACAGTTGCTTTTGTGTAACACAATGATTTGTCATTGTCATTTGTCATTTGCTAGTAATAACAAGTCATGGGATCCTTTAAAAGGCAGCATAAAAGTGCATGTGAAAGACTAAAGTCAAAGAATGAACAAAAGGTGACCATGATGTTTCAGCCTTATTACTGTCATATTGTTATTTATTTATTTATTTATTTATTTTTATTTATTTATTTTTGTTTGTGCATGTTGAAAAGTTCATTAAGACTGAGGTCACATGCAACATTTTGTTATACCTGTAGTCTACTGCACTAGTCAAGTCTTTTCTGCATTTGTTGCGTAACATTTTACATAAAATAGCATAAAAATGTGAGTGAGCTCATTTGTGAAAGTATTTATTGTCATGACAGACTGATCTAATGTTAAAGGGCCAGGGGTCAAATGAAATGTCACAGAGAGTGTCATTGTCAATGTCATTGTCAATGATGACGCAAATTAGAGACTTCAAATACTCTGAATGAGTGGACAGGGATTGGACCGTCTCCTGTGTCTTGAACCTTGAGGGTTTGTCTGGCTTTCCTTTTCTTCATTAACTCAGCCTTGATGTCTTCAACATCAATGTTTCTGTAGACCTCACACTAACGTTTATTCCCTTTTTCCCAGTGCATGACCAAATTACTTGTTTGATGAGAAGTTGAGCAATTTTCAAGCTTTCTCCAGCTTTAAAGTTTAAAGTGTTACTCCTAAAGACAAGTGTCTTTGTTTAGAATATCGCAACACCAAACCTTTACTGAATCCTTTACTGATACTGATTTACTGTCTACATCATAGCATTAAGATGTGATATACAATGCAGAAACATCACACATGTAGGAGATTAATCAGTTGGGCTGAAAAGATGGGGAAGAATTTGAAAAAGGAGTCATTTGGGGATGACACGTTGTCACTTGACAGCTGTCCTAAGGCTAATATTCTGGGTCTTCAATCTTGTTTTAAAGGGGTGGTTGATTATGATTTCACTTTTTAAACTTTAGATAGTGTGTAATGTTGCTGTTAGAGCATAAACAATGACTGCAAAGTTACAACACACAAAGTTCAATGCAAAAGGAGATATTTTATTTTAAAAAATTCTCTAAGGACTACAACAAACGGCTGATAGGGACTACAACAAGCTTCTTCCCGGGTTAGTGACATCACTAACCCTAAGATTTACATAAACCCTGCCCCGAGAACATGCAACAAAGGGGTTGAGGCCATGTTTGGCTGCTTTAGGGAAGATACTGGGTGCTTCTCAATTCTTATTTGTGCATCCTCGTTTCCTTTCCTCACTTCCTTTCCTTGTGTCTTAGCTCCACCCCTTCAGGATGCGAGGGAAGGACGCAAGGAAAAGATGCGAGGACGTAGGAATTGAATCAATTGAAATGATATATCCTCGCTCCCTTTAGCATCACTTCAAAGCATCATCAGCTGCGCTTGAGGGATCTACCCATATGTTGTTAAAGTTTGGTTATTTAAAAAATTATAATAAATATTAATAAAGCAAGATGCCCCGTTGAAATATATGAGGTATAAAGTTTATTTAAACTGTAAAAGTAAAGCATACATTTAAATTATTGTGACAGATATGAAGGGGAGGAGAATTTATGTCTGCGTCAGGTTTCTCGACGAGAAAGACTTCCGCAAAGGATGCACCTCTGTATCCTCGCTCATGACTCCTCAGGAAGCCTCCTCTCTCCTCGTTCCTTGCCTCCTCACGGTGCAATTAGAGAATTGAGATGTCCTTCAAGATGGCTGAGCTCGATTGTATAGGATATGGAGGACGGAGGAACGAGGAAACGAGGAGGGATATTGAGAAGCACCCGAAGAGTTGTTGTAGTAGAGTGTTGTTGCCATGCCGCCATTTTATGCCAGACTGCTTCACAAACGAGGGTCAATTCAACGATGGATTTGCACAAAAGATTAACATGACAGCACATGCTGAATTGAATCAGCTCCACAACAACTACATAAATTTATCCACTAACCATTCAGAAACATCCAGTTGCATTCTAAGGGGCCGTTCACACAGAACGCGGTTTTCTATTCCATTGCACTACTTTCCATTGTTTTCTATGTTATGAAAACATATTTTAATGTTTTATTTGTTCGTTATTGCCGTTATTGCATCACGTGTCAAAAGTGTGTCTCGAGATCCTCGCTTTCTGCTCTGCGCTTTTTTTTTAAAACCATTTTAAAACCAGCGTTTTTAGATGCAAAGATGCGTTCTGTGTGAATGAGCCCTAAAAGTTGTAACTTCTTCCTGAGTCTCTCTATCAGTGTCTGACACGGGTTTGAACAATGTAAGGCTGAACACCATTACTGACACTTGTCATTTTGGCTGCGTGAGATTCTCCAGCTTTGTTGTTGTTGAGCAACTGAAGAGCAAACTGTTAAAGCTCCACCCTCTTCTGGAAAGGGGGCCGTGAGCAGCAGCTCATTTGCATTTAAAGGGATACACAAAAAGGCGTGTTTTTGCTCACACCCAAAATAGGGGCAAATTTGACAAGCTATAATACATTATCTGTGGGGTATTTTGAGCTGAAACTTAACAGACACATTCTGGGGACACCAGAGACTTATTACATCTTGTAAAAGGGGCATTATAGGTCCCTTTAAAAGTAAAATAGAAATGGATCGAATCTGCTTCCATTCATATTATGGCTACTAAAGTTGGAACTCATAAACAAAGTGTATTCAAACAGAGCAGCTTTCGTTTTTCCTCTACAAGATACCTCTTTCAGAAGGAAAAGCTACAGCAATGTTCTGGCAGTGCTATAGGGGTTTGTTTATAATGTAAGAACAATGGCCTGTACTGTTTCTCCTCTTTGAACCTCACTGGGAGGTGCAGTACAGGAATCATTTAGATCACATTCTACAGAGACTCTTTTCATGGGGTCTATCCAGACATTTTGCTAGAAACCAGCAATAATATTCATCATTGGATGGTTGAGAAACCTTTGGTCTTAAACACTATTCACCCTTTTTTTATTTACACAGCCATAAAAAATGTTAGAAACATAGGTCATCCCTCTTGGGGAGCTATAGAACCTGAGGGGAAAAGGGGTTTATGGGTAATTTACGATCTGGAAAATCTTTTGAAACGATTGACGCAGCACAGTGTGTGTGACATAGACTGAAATTGGCTGAATGGTTATATGTCTGAGTGTTTTTGTTATGTGGATTTTTAGTTTGTAGTTCTACCTGGTTTCCTTTCTCCTCTTGTTATTCCCTGATTGTTCTTACCCATATCTTACCAGTTAGCCCTTGTGTATATACTGTAAGCCCTTGCGTTTCCAGTGTTCTTTGTCAAGTCTTGTCCTTACACAGATGTAATGTTTGATGAGCTTATTTCTGTTTCCTCGTTTCTGTGTTCCTTCTATGTTATATAATTTCATACACTGCATTTGGATCCAGTGCTCCATATTTTATGAGATCCCATTGTTGCACTAGTGAGAGCCAATTTTTTTTTATATAATATAGTCAAACCTGCCATTTGAAGTGGTCCTCACTATTTTGAAAGGCTCATAATATGCCTGTTAATATGCCTGTTTTTCATCAAGCTTTTGTGAAGATTAGGTTAATGTTAGTATAAAATAAACATCAGGACAGAGAGGACTGTCTAAAGGAAACTGCCGTAAAACACAAGAATGAGTGTAAGCATAACATATAAAGCAAATAAAAGGGTGTAAGAATGCGCTATAAAAACAAGATATAGTTCCCTAGAAGGAGTTGGTGTAGACTAAATTCTTTGTAGTTGTAGATTCTTTGTAAGATCTTAAGTTATCAGGGCAAGGTTTCATCATACATTGACTTTTATGATGAACATCCCTTTCTATTTTATACATTCAAGAGGGATACTTAACTCCCTTTTCCAAGTATTATAAGAGCAGTGACGTCAAGTGACAAGCTACTCCCACATCCTGCCAGAATTTCAGTGGTTTATAACTCAGTGAGGCCCCCCACATCCCTGTGTAGAGGGTGTTCCTTACACCAATGGACCTGGACAGTATTTATTCAAAAGCAGTTTTTGTGTGAAGATGAATATTTTTATGCACAACTAAAAATATAGCACATAATAATAATGGATGTTTTATTTGTTGGAGATTCATTGATATGATTCATCCATAATTTGATGAGGAAAACACTCAAAAGGATCTTGTGGTCCCAGAAGGATTGTGGCCCAGGATACTTCTTTGAACAAGGCGCACAACACTACATTTCTCTAGAAAGAATGTTATATTATTCCAATTTTTTTTTTTTTTTAAATGTGTGAAAATATGCCATATAAAATGCTTTTATCGCAAAATATCAAATTAGGACAGTCATTTTTTAATGTAACTTGCCATTTCTCCTCCTCCAGAGACGAGGGGTGCTGCACATTCATGAGAGTAAAGGCATCGATGACCTGGGTCTTCCTCGCTGGGAGCTCACCATCTGCCTTGTTATGGTTGTCTTCATCCTCTACTTCAGCCTATGGAAGGGAGTCAAATCCTCTGGAAAGGTGCAAAAACTCTTAAATGATAATTGCAGTACAGATGATTGATTTTGTCATTTCTGTCAATCAGGAGTCTAATACATTTCTCTCTGTATTTAGTAATAATATTTTCAATTTATATAGCACTTTTCTTTGTAAAGCGATCTCAAATCAATGGGCAAAAATTTTATAAATTAAAGAGTTATTTATTTGTGTGTGTTTAGGTGGTGTATATTACAGCTACTATGCCCTACATAGTGTTGTTGGTGTTGCTGATTCGAGGCATCACTCTCCCTGGTGCAATGAATGGAATTAGGGCATATCTTCACATTGACCTAAAGAAGCTCAATAACCCTCAAGTAAGTTCAAGCTAATAGGGCTCAACTTATTTGATGAAATAATTCCATATATTTATCATGAGCCTTAAAAAAATAGTCACAACGACATACTTCTCTGAGATAGATTGACACTTATTTTTGTTTGCTGCAGGTATGGATTGATGCAGCTACTCAGATTTTCTATTCTCTAGGAGCTGGGTTTGGAGTCCTTATTGCCTTCGCTAGCTACAATAAATTTGACAATAACTGCTACAGGTACAACAAATCTTTGATACAAGTGGTAAATTCTCTAAAAAATAACTTCTCATCAGAATTGCAGAATTACCCAATTCTTCCTTAGCGGTCACTAAAAACAGGTTCCAATGTGAGCAAATTAATCTTACCTGAAAGCTTATATTATTGATTTATTGATCTGTTAGCCCATGTCCATTCCACACTGCAGCTCAACAATGGTAGTCCGCTGAGACTGTGAAGCTGTGCTTGCTTAAGGGTTGAAGTTCCAGCATGGTGTTTCCAGAGACAAAAGTTAGGAAAAGTTGTTGGTGGGTCCAGCAGGTGGCAATCACCTTGTAGGCTTTGTGGATAACAGTCTGTTAAGATTCTCAGGAGGTCAAGATGTTTCACCACTCATTCGGTTGTGCACTGAGAATTTAATCACATAATACTCAATTACATCACAAGACTAGTTAACAAGTTTTTTATTGCAGATGTGGAAATTGTCAGGGTAAGGATGAAAGAATGGAACAAGTTTTTCAGTTAATAATCAGTTTGTTAGGTACCTTTAAAGTTTAAATTGATACACAGTTTGATTCTTCACAAAAGGCTTATGTATGAGGTGAATTCCTTTCAAGTCTTTTGAAGGTGTGAAGAGGCAAAATACAGATTATTCATCTTGCCCACTTAGGTTAGCTTGTGTTAAATTGCTTTCAAACATGTTTTTGATGCCTAGTCAGTAAAGCACGTTAATGACTTACAGTCAGCAGTATTGATTTCACATCCCAATATGTTGACGTCTAAAGCTGGAACCCCACTGATCAAACAGGTTTTTGCTCTCCAGGGAACAGATGTTTTACTAAGACCTAAAATCTACAGTCATGTCAAAATATTTGTTAACAAAATACTTGTTGCTGAAATAAAATTAAGAACACCAATTAAAATATCAGTTTAAAATATTCATGTTCACATTATTTACATTTAAATAAGCTAGTGCATATAATATTCTGTGGCATTTTTCACCTTTTCGGTATTTGGCCACCAGAATAATATGTTGCAAGCTCAGATTTATGTGCTTCTTCACAGACTACGCTAAATGGTTCCACCCTATAGGTCACACACTTTAAAATGTTCAAAATCAGACATGATTTGTATTTTTATATTCTTTCTTCTTAGACCTGGTCTTTGTTTGGTTATGAATTGGACTATTGTAATGTCTAGTCATTGCAACTGGCAAACATTGTGGGAACATGGAAACAAGCTTTTAAATAACAACGCTAAACCTGAAACTTTACAGTTTGTGCTCCGCACAGGAACCGTCTAAATGAATCTTGATAGAGACTTGAGCGGATCCACAGTGAGGTTAAGCCACAGCTTTGGCATCGCCTCACTGTGGGTTTTAAGTGCTCGTAGATCCTTCTCAGCAGTTTTGAGACTTAAGGTGTAATGTAAACTTTCATTTTGTGCTTTGTTGCAGGGATGCTATTCTGACCAGCACAATAAACTGCATAACCAGTTTCTTCTCAGGGTTTGCCATCTTCTCAGTACTGGGGTATATGGCTGAACAACATGGTGTCAACATAAAGGATGTGGCCACTGAGGGTCTGTTACTCCCACATCTTCACTGTCCTGTCTTTTTTATGTATTACTCGCCCTTTTCATGTTTCTCAATTTTACACTGTGTACTTTTCTTTCTTTTGTGGTTAACCAGAGTGTGACCCTAAACTAACGTTTTTGTGAAAGTGCAGCATCTGTCTATTGATCTGTGTTGTAATTGCTTATATCTGTGTGCAGGAGCTGGACTGGTGTTTATTATCTACCCAGAAGCGATTTCAACTCTACCTGGATCTACATTCTTTGCGATAGTCTTTTTCATTATGCTTCTGACACTTGGAATTGACAGCTCTGTGAGTACAAATGAATCTTGTTATTGTCTAGGTTCATATGCTGCCAGATGGTATTGTCTTTTTATGGTAAAGAAATTTGAATAGACAAAAAATACATACAAATACACTAACAATTAGTACTAAAACTAAAATTGTGTGGCTCCAAAATATACTTCCTATCTTTAAAGCTGCAGTCCGTAACTTTTTTGGTTAAAAATCAATTTTTGATCAAGTACATAACCAGCCAGTGTTCAAAACTGTCTCCTTACCTTAGCCCGATTCACAACGGTAAGCTTGTAATGATGTTTTATAATAAAATCGTTACTGGTGGGTTTCTGCAGGAAATTTGAGCGTACCGCCGTTCGTCTTTGTGTCATTACGACACATGAGGATGCTGCTGGGAGTAGATCATTTATAGCCTTTTTTCACAGCAGCTGGAATAATTAAATTTATTATTTTGATGGCGGATTGTAATTCATAAATGTCTGGAAAACTGGAGATTAACCCGTAGTCAAAAGCAAAAGACTTCGGACTGCGGAGTGGCTACAGAAATTGAAAACTACATGTAACGCTAATACACACTAAATACACATAGTCATGCAATGCTGATCTTTTAACATTAACAATTTGAGAACAAAGTATAACGATAATAATAATTTGCACGGTCTGACGTGATCCGTATGGAGGACGACAAGTGTCACGGAAATAGTAATAAAGCATATCCTTAATTAATAACTAATTGTACAATAAAAATGTGCATTAAGAAATGTGTTTACAAATTAAATGATTGATAGAGAACCTAAAATGGAAGAAACAATTTCCCACACATGAGAGAACACAATAAATGCCATAATTTCTTTGGCTGACTATATCGACAGTAATGTGCCAGTTGACTATGTCTATGCTCTGACAACGTTGCTTCATCTTAGGGAAAACTTGGAAGCATCCTGTCGGCATTTGAAAGATGCCGTTTGATGAGGTGGAGCATATAATTCACC
Organism: Culter alburnus; assembly: GCA_028476615.1. Lineage (NCBI taxonomy): Eukaryota > Metazoa > Chordata > Actinopteri > Cypriniformes > Xenocyprididae > Culter > Culter alburnus. Next base: position 768,422 of record JAOTNS010000418.1, read on the forward strand.
AAATGGGAACATCTCAGAGTTTCGTCCCTCTTGACATACAAAGAGACAAGTTTCAGCAACAAATCTCCCTTGGAATCTGGCGCAGGGAGATGGCAAAACGCTTTGGTGTGTCTTTGAAACCTCTCCATCGCAGGATTGCACATTGGGGAATAAGGTAAGAAAAATTGCTGTATTGCTTTAGCTATGGCTAACGACATGTAGTGTTCACAACACTGGAGAAAAGTCGTTTGCAAATCCGGTTCATGGGGAGTCGGGGACTTTAAGGACAGCCTGCATTGGATGACGACGCTACATGTCATTAGCCATAGCTAAAGCAATAGACAAGACAAAATACGACACACCAAAGCATTTTGCCATCTCCCTGCACTAGATTCCAAGGGAGACTTGTTGTTGAACCTTGTCTCTTTGTATGTCAAGAGGGCCGAAACTCTGAGATGTTTCCCATTTGGTGAATTATATGCTCCACCTCATCAAACGGTGTCCTCCAAATGCCGACAGGATGCTTCCAAGTTTTCCCTAAGATGAAGCAACGTTGTCAGAGCATAGTCATAGTCAACTGGCACATTACTGTCGATATAGTCAGCCAAAGAAATTATGGCATTTATTGTGTTATTCCGTGTGTGGGAAATTGTTTCTTCCATTTTAGGATTTTAGGTTCTCTATCAATCACCTTCTCCTTTCCACATCAATGGCATACGTCTGCACATGACTTGCCAGCTAATAGCCAATCAGAGAGCTTGTTACACCCATCTCACATTTAACTTGTTTCCCCAGCGCGCAAGGCTCAAAGTGTCACTGAAATGCTAAACGGAGAGGCTAAAAAGAGAAGATAAATGGTTAAATCGAATAGCTAATGGAAAAACAGCGGGCAAATGCAAATGGTTAATTGAATTGCCCTTTTTAATGCATGATTAGAACCTATATTTGTAATTCAATTTCTGAATCCATTAATTATTTCTCTTTTTATTCCACTCTTTATTTATGAATTCATAAATGTATTTTTAAATGATGTATTTATTGAGTGTTTTGTTGTTTTAGTAAATCCATTTTTAATTTGAACCATTTATTGATGGATTAGTATTCCATTTATAAATTATTTTTTTATAATTACTGCTTTTATTGCCCATTAAAAAATAAAATGATGAATTACTTTGCAATTTAATCTATTTATTTTTAGATTAATTAATTAATTTGTAAACACATTTACTAATGCACATTTTTATTGTACAATTAGTTATTAATTAATGATATGCTTTATTACTATTTCCGTGACACTAGGTGATCATTAAATTTAATCAGCATTGGCAGCGCAATTTATTGTAATGATTTTTTTTCTCAGTTGGTCAGAACAAAAGTGGCAGATATGTTACTTACTTGTACAGATGACATTTTCCATTGAAAATTCTTACTTTGGTCATACTTCTTCATTAACCCGCGCTGCCAATGCACAACCCACGTAAAGATGATAATTCCAAAAATAACTGCAATTGCAGGTTTCAAACAGAGATGGCGACAAAGAGGCAAAACTTACGGACTGCAGCTTTAAGAGTAAAATATCTTCCTTTTATTTGATGTAATGTCCTGTTTAGATGGGCGGCATGGAGGCAGTAATCACTGGGCTCTCAGATGACTTCAAAATCCTCAAGAGGAATAGAAAGATATTTACGTTTGCTACAGCATTTGGGACATTCCTAGTAGCCCTTCTGTGCGTCACAAATGTAAGTCTGTTGGGTCTGTGTCATTTAATTTTAAGTCCAACAATTGCCTGTGTTTAGGCAGTATCACAATATGAAAATACACTTATATTTTTTTTTGTCACATTATGAATATCAAATTTCCAAAATTGTATTTGGATTGTAAATATTGTGCTGTATTTAATGCATAATATTTACAGTATTCATTGTCTTTAGATTCAGTGCTGTCATCCATGTGATTGCATCAACTGAAACTACACTGTGGATCATTTCAACATATATAGGCTTATACTCAAAATAAGAACTTTTTTTTGTGAATACATTTTTATATGATTACTTACATCATGAGCAGGCTAAATCCATGATACAAAATTACATGCAAACAATATAATGATGAATTAATCAATAGAAGTTCTTTATTCAGCAGCATTTGTCTTGTATCTCGGTCATGACAGGGAGGGATCTATGTGTTGACCTTGTTGGACAAGTATGCTGCAGGGACATCCATTCTATTTGGGGTGCTGATTGAGGCCATTGGAGTATCTTGGTTCTATGGTGAGCAGATATAAACTACATACATTCATGTTTATAGATCATCTTCCACTACCGATCCAACCTAATTCACATTTACATGGACTTTACATAGACCTTATAATGATGATCCTTCCATGTAATCTGTAAATCTGTATGTTTGTTCATGTTTTCGTTCATGTAATAACATAATTTCTTGCATCTAGTAAAAGTATTGTGCTTTGCAGTCTGTAACAGGTTTTACAGCACACTGTTGTTGTGTGCTATGGTCTTCCTGTATTAGTATCTCACTCTTACTCCCAGGGGTCCTCAGCTTCACACATTTTTGATTTTGGCAGTTCACTTCGATGGCTGGTGCAGGATTCTGGGGGCATCTTTCTCCACAGACAACCATGCAATAGTAGCTGTATATTTAGAGAAAAATATATATAAAGTCTGCCCCCAGAACAGTGTAGTTTTTGCATCTTCCAGCAGGATTGAGGATCATCAATGTGGATACATATATCTTTTATTATTATTATTATTATTCCAAAGCATACATAGTTCTAGTTGCACACAACCCATGCAAGGAATGGTAGGTCATTTATTATAGTCCTACTATGTATTCTGTGAAATTTTAAAATTGTTTGTTTACTTTCAGATGCATTATCTGTAAAATTCTTTTCACAATAACTCAGGAAAGATCCTTGGCTACTTCATGAATATAAGGATCAGTAACTCCCCCCAGAGCAAACATTTACAAATAGTTCAAAGCCATGGGATTAAAAAAATTCAAGATTATCGGCACTGCATTCCATGGCATTGCTTCCTGACATCGAACGCTTCTCATATCTCCTTTAAATTGCATTATATAACTTTTGAACACAATTCTGTCTAAGAGTACAGTACAGAGAGTTCAGATCATCATTGATATTTTAAGAAGAGAAGCCACCATTCAGAGAAAGGTCTTGGGTTCCTGTATCTTAAAATGATGTCCAGATGCTGCTAATTTCTTCATGTATTTGCCTCTTAGGCGTGGACAGATTTAGTGAGGACATTGAACGCATGATGGGCTTCAAACCAGGAATCTACTGGAGGCTCTGCTGGAAGTTTGTCAGTCCAGTGTTCTTATTGGTGAGTGAAAAAGAGCAAAGCATGTGACTTTTAGGGATATTATGTCCTATCTCTACCCACTGTTAGATTACACTTTAAACCAGCTTCATCAGTTAACCTAAAAATGTACTTTATGTGGTATCTGTGGTTCTTAGCATGTCTGGAATATTTTCTGATATGAGTAAAGGATGACATATTCACTCTGGGATGTAAACTAACCCACAGTACCAGTTCATACAGGTTAAAAGGGGAAACTTTTCCTCATTGTTCAGATGAAACAGGCACCTCATTGGACGTGAAATACAGCTGATACAATTGAATAGTTTCAACCAAAAAAAAAAAAAAAACTTGATTTATTTACTTATGCTGACAAATCTGATTCTTTTGTACAGAATAGTGAATTACTTCTTATTGTTTCTGTACTTCCTGACTTCTATTTTCTGTGCAGTTTGTGGTGATCGCCAGCATTGTTACTTCCGGCGACCTGAGATATGATGATTATACTTTCCCTTACTGGTCAAATATTGTGGGCTGGTCCATAGCCTTGTCCTCCATGTTGTTTGTACCCATCTATGCCATCTACAAATTCCTCAGTATGCCAGGCAGCTTCAAAGAGGTTAGCAAACACATACACTCATACAGCAAGTTATAATTACTATAACCCACATCTTAAAGGGATAGTTCACCCAAAAATGAAAATTCTGTCATTATTTACTCACCCTCAAGTTTTTCCAAACCTGAATGAATTTCCATGAATATGGGTAACCAAACAGTTGATGTAGCCATTGACTTCTATAGTACGAAAAAAAAACTAAGTAAGTCAATGGGGTCCCATCATCAGCTGTTTTGTTACCCATATTTTTCAGAATATCTTCTTTTGTGTTCAACAGAAGAAAGAAATTCATACACGTTTTGAACAACTTGAGTGGGAGTAAATGAAATTATTTATATATATATATATAAATATATATACACACACACACACACACACATTTTCATACCTAGTTCTTATGTTCTTTAGTTGAAAAAATACAAATTATAATTATATTTTACATAACGTCAAGTCAGATTATAGTGGGTATTACATTAGTACACCCCTTCACCTCTCACTAGTAAGAATGCTTTACAGACAAACTTCCAGCAGAGCCTCCTGTAGATTTCTTATTTGATTCCCATCTTGTGTTCAATGTCTTCCACAAATCTGTCCTTGACTTAAATCCGCTTCATCACTTTGTGTGGTCCTAGAACTGTTATATTTTCATCTGTAAATGTGTCACTTCCCAAAGCTACAAACATGCTACTGACATCTGGCTCAGTGCTTTCATTCTCATATTTTCCACAAGCGGTATTCAACCTTAAATGGCTTCAGAGATCATCTAACATATGAAATAAAATGCCACATTGCCATCTGTTTCAAAGCAGATAATTGAGTTTTTGTTTAGGTTTGTGGTTCATTATTGCTTTGTGTTTATGCCTGCTAGTTCACTTTATGTTTTGACTCTCTTCCATTGCAGAGGATAGCGTACTGCATTACTCCAGAACATGAACATCACTTGGTGGCCGAGGGTAATGTCAGACAGTTCAAGGTAAGAACTGAGTCATAATGCAAAACGTACCATTTAAAATTAGCTAAGAGAGTGTAGCCCTTTCGCAAAACAAATGTCCTTACATTTTCTGTTGTCCATTATGTCTTGTTTTTCCAGCTCAGACATTGGTTATCCATCTGATGAAGGGGTCAGATGGGAGTTCCCTACTGCTACTTGAATGCTGGAGAAGATATGGTGTGTGTGAGAGAGAAAGGTTTCTGCAAAGATCTTTTACTGTATGAAAAGTGTCCCCTGAGAAAAGGACAGAATGAAGCGATGGCTTTGTGCGTTTCCCCAACCACACACTATACTGTCCAGTCTGCTCCATTTGTGTTCAGTGGTTGACTTGAATTTTTTTTATATTGTGGGGCAAAATAAATGTTGTGCCTGTACTTTTTTTTTTTTTTTTAAATCATACCCTAATGTTTTATTCCGAATACCTCTCAAAAGACCTCAGAAATCTTCAAAACACATAATTTTTTACATTAAACACATGTTTTTCTCTTTATAAATAATTTTTTGGTTCTCGTTTTAGTTTCTCTATAGGTCATTGTTAGTAAAATATTATCCTATATGGTTTGGCAGTTGAATGTGTGTTCATATGGAATAAGTGGGTGTGACAGGATAACTTACATCCTAGGTTTAAGTTTTACTGTAGGTGACACGCTGAGAAATGGAAACCCCCTTGATATTCTGAGAAATCTTTCAGGCCATAACAGGCTTGGAGCGTTTTAAGTCATTGCTACAGTATATGTTATCATGCAGCTGTGAGTTTCTCACATTTTACCTTGTTTCCCAAGAATGGTTTGATTGTGCAACAGCTGGCTTACATCAAGGGTCCACCAAGAATTATCTCAAGCACATCTTTTCCCTTTTTGACACACCTCACAAAGCAGACATACACCACTGTGTCAGTGCCTTATCTAGCCATAAACTTCCTGTCATTAAGCCTCTCATCCTTATGAAGAGAGTGCAGGGACGTTCTTCATGACTAAAGCATCTCATTGAGAGAGAGTCTCAATTAACTCCATGCCAAGGGGAATTTATACTCGTAGCTTTCAAAATGAACTGAGATCCAATGATATGCCTCAAGTAGAGCTCAAGAGCTCTTCTTTTGTTATATTTAAATCTAAATAAGGGGAAAGTGATTTTTAGTTTTTAGTCAACGGATCAATATTTTATGTTTTAATTATGGCCTTGAATTAGAGCAACATTTATTTAGGACCAATTAGCTAAATTCGTGAGTAAAAAATATTATATGTCAAGAACTTTTTTGCATCTTCCAAGAGATTCAAAAACAACAGATCAAAAACATTATATTTTGAACTTAAGAACTTTTTGAAGTCCAGATGACCATGTAAAGCTTACTAGTGTTTGGATACACTTGGCAGGGGGTTAGCTTACTTAGTCGAATTGTGTTTGATTTGACAAAAGTTTTATTGAAAATCTCTTTAATCTGACAATTGAATTAATTGAGCTTTTGTGGTACAGTCCCATTATCATGTGGTCCCTTTGAACATTTCAAGCCTTTTATGGGTTGTGTGTGTGTCCATGTGCGATAACAGGTTTGGTTTCTTAGGTTTTCAAACCAGTCAAGATCAATTGTCTATGTGGTTGTTTTTGTCTCAAGATGACGAATACATTTTGTGGTTCACCATGGCTTTCTCGCTTGAAGGAAATGTTTTAACATTTTTAAACATTTTTAAGTGCCAAAATCAACTCCCTGTTTGTTTGTGTTTTATTTATTTGTGTAGAATAATTTTGAATACAAAAAAACTACAGATCACTGGTAGGAAGCAAGCAACATATGTGGATTATGAAATATAAAGAGATACAAATATATTCTTTTGTTATATATCTAATATTGTATGTATCAAATTCTTTATAAAACGTGAATGTAAAACATTTTAAGCAAAGTGTCTACTGTTATATCATGCTTTGTGATGTCGGTAAAGATATAAGTATACAGAAATGTATTATTCCGTGTAACCGGGGGTTTCATAGCCACATGAATGTAAACGGAGCAGCTCTGGCATTTCTGAGTGATGCTTACAGAATAATGTGTACATCTACAAACTCGTCCTTTTGATTGTGTGACAAATATATATAAAGAAGTCAAAATATGCACATTATAACAATAAAGTCCTTTCCAGTACACAAATAAAAAAAAGTGTTTTGTCTTCTTAATGGAGCATTTCCTGTTGTTTTGTTTTTACTACACACACACACTTGACAGTGCGCATTGTTTTGTGGCCCTTGGTCATATTGATAATAGACAACAACAGTGTTATGTTTTGCTGAGCACAGGCTGACAGCGCTGTTTTCTGTCTCTCAATAGCATTCTGCTTTTTGTGCGTGTTCTGTTTACCTGTCTCTTTGCCGGATGTACACAGAGCCTTAGCTACACAGAGGCCGAGTATGTGCCACATAATGCCCCTGAGCCAACACTGTAATTCATAACCTGGAAGATTCTCCTGTCTTTCAGTACATTCAATGAAAGTTAGTGCTAGATGGATTGGCTGATCCATTATGGTACTCATAATATCCACTGAATAATGTAACAGTCTGTTAAACTGTTTTAAACAAATAGTTTTTTGCAATACATTCACTAAACCAAGTATTTTTATGAACCAAAACTTGATTATTTAAAACTGACAATGGTTTACTCCTTCCTTAGCATATATATTGTCTTTTGCTGCTTAATCAATAAACCCTATAAAGCCTAATGAATCATTTGATGCGCAAAATTCTAAGGTCTCTACATTATCAACATCCGGAAACTACAGGTCTTCTGTCATCCGATTGATAGTTTATACTTTTTTAGCTAGTAAAAGGCATTTTAATATAATTTTAAAAATGTCCGGTGTAATCCACTGATTTTCATAAAGTACACTGTAAAAGTGATTGAAATTTTAACTGTAGAAGACAGTAAAATGTGACTGTAAAAACTTGTTAATTGGTTAAAGGGTTAGTTCACCCAAAAATGAAAATTCTGTCATTTATTACTTACCCTCATGCCGTTCCACACCCGTAAGACCTTCTTTTATCTTCGGAACACAAATTAAGATATCTTAGTTGAAATCCGATGTCTCCGTGAGGCCTCCGTAGGGAGCAATGACATTTCCTCTCTCAAGATCCATAAAGGTAGTAAAAACACATATTTAAATCGGATCATGTGAGTACAGTGGTTCAATATTAATATTATAAAGCGACGAGAATATTTTTGGAGCGCCAAAAATAACAAAATAACGACTTATTTAGTGATGGCCAATTTCAAAACACTGCTTCAGGAAGCATTGGAGCACAGTGAATCTGTGTATCGAATCTGCTGTTCGGAGCACCAAAGTCACGTGATTTCAGCCGTTGGCAGTTTGACACGCGATCTGAATCATGATTCGACACACTGATTCATTTATGCTCCGATGCTTCCTTCCGAAGATTAACGAAGGTCTTACGGGTGTGAAACGGCATGAGGGTAAGTAATAAATGACAGAATTTTCATTTTTGGGTGAACTAACCCTTTAACAGCAAGTTCCCATAATATATACAGAGAAAAACATCTTGGTTATGTATGTAACCCTCATTCCCTGAAGGAGGGAACGGAGACGTCACGTCGAGTGAACCGAAGAATTGGAAATCTTGCTAGAGAGACCAATCTACTTCAAGTGTAACTAAATGAGCCAATGCACATTGGCATGCGATTTTTGCATCTGACTGCCACAACCTGCAGCATGTGTGCAAAACTACTTCGCTGAGGAGCTGAGCCGGTGACCCAGCAGCCCAGCGGCGGTACAGCAACTGTGGTGACGGGAGGTGACTTCTCCATTCCCTCCTTCAGGGAACGAGTGTTACATACGAAACCAAGACCTTCCCTTTCAGTCTGTCACGTTCAACGTTACGAGTAAACCAACGACGCTACCGAAGCGCCACTGATGCTGTCCCTTCCAGTGCCCTGGCTGACACCGACAGGCCAGTGTGATTGTCACCAAGTGAGTGCCACGTTGCCATGCCCATCTTGAGACGGCCGTGAAGCCAGTGCTGAAGCGGCCTCATATGAAGCAAACCGAGCGGCGTTACTGCTGCTGCGACTCTCTGCTGCTCTGAAATAATTTCAGTGGGGCCGCTGTCCTGCCTTTGAATTAATTCAAGCAGTTCAACACTGACCGAGCACATTCCTCTGTGAGGCATGCTGTCTGTTCGACCTCCGCACAGGGGAGAGTTTGCTCTTTCCCAGTTGACCCGAAGTCCCAACTAGCTGAGGTGACTGAGCACCAAGTCCCTGTGTTCGCACAACTGACCTTGTGACTGTGCCAATATTAGCCAGTCGTCAAGATAGTTGAGAATGCGAATGCTGTGTTCTCTCATGGGAACAAGGGCCACCTCCACGACTTTCATAAGGATGCGGGGAGATAGGGACAGCCTGAAGGGAAGGACTTTGTACTGATATGATTGACCTTTGAACGCAAAGCGCAGGAACGGCTTGTGTCGAGGGAGAATTGAGACATGAAAGCACGTGTTCTTCAAGTTGATCGCTGCAAACCAATCTCGGGGAAGGATGCATTTGAAAATGAGTTTCTGTGTTAGCATTTAAATGGTAGCTTGTGAAGGGCTTTGTTCTAAACTCGCTGGTCCAAGATTGGCCGTAACCCACCACCTTACAATGAGGTAGGGGCCTGTAGAACCCTATTGCGTCCTTCGCCAGTAAGACTGCGGTCTCCGCCCGCAAGACATGAGCATTGCCAGCCTTCACTGAGGTGAACTGGATGCCCCTGAACTTAGGGGGACGCTGGGTGTGATGGTCCAGATGAGCCATCGAGACAGGCTGGGGAGCGCTAGCCAGTCTCTCAGAGACCGTACAAGTGGGACCAGTGGGACCACATACGTACCCGCACCCGTACTTACCTGGTTCCACGGTTGGCCAGAGGGTGCATGAGAAGGCTTGGTTGTGTTGCCCGCTGGGGATGGAAGAGGAGGATGAGAGTGGTATGGTTCTACACCACCCACTGCTCTTCATACCCTCTTGGAACCCAGAGATGAGGAAATTGCCCTTTCTTTGATAATTTGGGTACTGCTGGCTGTAGGGCCAGTGGTGGAACAGAAACAAAATGAAACAAAAGATTCTCCACTCTGCCCTCTCCCGGGGAGGGAGTGGTGCAGTCACCATCTCCCAAAGAGTTGCTCCCTCTCCATCTCTGGATTGCCCGTCTCAGGGCCTCTTATGCTTACCGCCTTGCTCTAGCGAAATTCCCACATCATCGGTTCACTCAACGTGACGTCGAACGTGACCTACTGAAAGGGAATTGTAATAGACTTTACATTTAATGTAATTTTACAGTAAAATTCTTTTAAATGTACCATTTTTTAAGTAAAAATAAGCTACTTGTGATGAACTTTGATTCATCCTCTTCATTCTCTTGTGTTACACAGCACGTTTGAGCTTCTGGAAGAGGTATGTTCTCAAGCGTCATTCAGGTTTGGTTGAGCTTCTGTTTATGTTCATTGGTCAATGTTTATATGTGATTAAAAGCCTAAATGAAATCTTTTCATCACATAAAGATCGGGACACAAAGCTCTCAGATTTCATCAAAAAGATCTTCATTTGCATTCTGAAGATGTACAAAAGTCTTATGGGTTTGGAACATAGACTGTAAAAAAAATGGATATTGTCTCCTTGACTGTACCCGTAAGTTTCTGAAGAGCATTTTTGAAGCCCTAAAGTGGGCCGTCGCCATCTTGGCATTGCGTCACCGTGCATCACTCCCAAATAACAGAAAATGGGCAAAAAGGCAGGATGTGGGTGGAGCCGAGGTGCCTGGTTGCTGAAACCACACCCACCTAGCTCAATGTGACTAAGTTAGCTCAGGTTAAGGAGCTATCTATCTAGATCTATCTTAGATACTATCTAAAATATTAATAAAGATAAGCTATATAATTTTGAAGTTCTAAGGGTTTACTGTCAATCTACACTGTCTGTTTTATGATATAGATGCTCCAGCAACAGTAATTTTTGTAATTTGTGTCGGGTGTGCAAATGACAACACGCAAAATCAAAACAGGACTTCATACCTTTTTAATGAAATAGCGATCGCAAGATGAATCCAATCCATCGCACTTTGGTAAAATGTCCATGAGTGTCCAGTGAAAAACATCCGACAGCACTTTTTGTCCACAAAAGCATTAAATCCATGAAATATTGCTATATTTTCCATTGTTTGCATCACATTTCTTCTGAACGACCTGCTTTCCAACATCGTTCTTCAAGAACGAAAAACTTTTCAAAATAGTGCAGCAGTTTTAGTTATAATATCCAAGCAGTGCTGTCAGATTTTGTGGTGTCTTGAGAGGCATGTTCTCCAGCCATTGTCATTGTAGTAAATCTGATGGAGTTTTAGCCAATGACAAGACAATCCAACAACGCGTGTTCTGTTTACCTTCTGCATGCGTGCACATGTACACAGACATACATCTGTCTTGACCATTATCTGCACAGCAAGCCATATTATTTGATAATTGTTTGAAATAATCCTGAAAAAAGCACAAACATTGCAGAGATGCCAAGTTCAGTGGCTGGAATTAGCTGTGGTGACGTGACAGCTCACAGACAGCAGACAAATGGCTAGTAGTGACAGCAGCGGCAATCCACCTGTCACTCAAGTGGCCACACCCTTAATTATGCAGAACTTTAAGGCTTAATATAATTTAACCGGATGAGTTATAAAAAAAAAATTCACCTCCTCACAATTGTCATGAAGGGGAAAATTAGCTGTATAGACCAAAACCACTTTTTGTACCAGGCTGTAAACATATTTTTTTCTGCTGTAAATTTGGATATTTTAACATGGGGGCCACTAGAAAGCCACTAGACGACAAGCCTGCAACCATCAGCCAAAAAAGCATAACGGCTAATGCTAATGCTGCAGCTGCGGTAAAGACTGCCAGTACGCAGGAAAGGAGACCAGAGGTGCCGCACGTGATTAAGTTAGCCGTTACGCTTTCTTCAATGGTAAGAGATACTGACCCTCTCATCTCCCTATAATAATACAATCTCTGATTTGACTCCCTTTTGGAGTCTGTCTCTGGTGGCCAGTCGATGAATTGTAGTTTAAGTCACTTCCGTGTTGGCTTCAAGAGAGACCGCGGGAGGTTGCCACTTGGTTTGGAATGACATGAGGGTGAGTAATTAATGACAGAATTTTAATTTTTGGGTGAACTAACCCTTTAAGTAGCATCAAGGCCTTGCTAATTCATCAGAAAAGGGCTTTACAAGTTGTTCTGTAAATATGTGTACATTTTTACTATATTTTTACTGTTTGTTAGAGTAAATAAAAAAAGATTTTTTTTTTTTTTTACAGTGTAACAACTTTTATATTGAAAGGAATATTTAATTTAAATTTGTTTAACTACAGAGCTTTGATAATAAAACTAACAATTTAAATATCATCTTACTAAGACATATTACTTGAATATTATAGAGTGACGACTGATATTTATCAGAATTTTCTCCTTTTTGGCCATAAAAATATCAGCAACTGCACCAAATTGCATATTCTTGCTAAGTTTGGTCTCAAAATAAAAATTAAAAAAATATATTTTTCTGACAATTTTGTCATGCTTTTCAGGGTTATCTAGTACATTCTGGAGTACATATTAAAAAAGAGGATCCCCACAAACCTGTATCTGAATCTTGAGATCAGAAATAAACATGCAGATAGTCATTTCAGCATTTCTAATGACAACAAAAAAGTATAAAAAAATAAATAAAATTCATCTCTTTTCTATTTCACCATGACACATTTGGCAAGGGGAAAGGGACTTCTTTCTCTCTTTTCTCAGACACTCACGCACACCGTATGTAATCTTACAGGACAAATGTAACAATGTACCCTTGACCTTGTATTGAGAAATTAATGATTTGCTTATAAAGAAAAAAACTTCTGAAAGACAAAAAAGTGGGAACGACGCCAATTAGTCTGAAAGACAAACAGACTACATGAGCAGGAGACAGCAGGAATTAAGTGCCTGAAAGGAGATTAGAGGCTTTATTCTGCTTCAGTTTGTCTAATCTTGGGACAGAAAATAATGAAGGAGAGAAAATGACAAGCTTCTGCAACTGAGAGATGAACGTAGACTGGAAGAGACAGAAAACATTGTATAAAGAAAAATATGAAGAAAATTCAAAGACAACCAACATGAGAGTATGCGAGAATGTGTATAAAGTAAAAACTCCAGCATATTCTATTACTAATACAAACTAGATTGAAAAGTTTGTAGACAAAATTTAAATTGGCTTCAAAAAGCCTAGCCAGAAAGTTTGCTAAGGTAATAGGCAAATCATTAATTTCACAATACTGGTAATAGTATTCTGTCAATGAAAGTCTATGGGATTTTTCCAAGTTTTAATCATCATTTTTAGGAAAACCATAAGTCGGATCAGTTTAATAAGATATAGCAACCTGAGTCAGAACAGTCTAAAGGTCTGACCCGAGTTTGGTGGTTGTAGCTTTAAAGCTCTAGGAGGCTCAGAAGAAGAAAAAGAAGTTTATATAGTTGTCTTTTTCAAGCCAACTTCATTAACTGTACACTGTACTGAAATGCCACAAATCAGGGAACCTGGAGGTGAAAGATTTCTCCATCCACAACCTCTTACAGTAAATGTGTCTTTAACAAGCAAAGGTAATGGGTCACCAATGCACCAATGCTCCCCTGCAGAGTGTCTGTGTGTGTAAATGAGGCACTAGAGTCAGATTACTGTATAATTGCTTTTCAAGATTGACATTTTCAAAAACACATTAGGCAAACAATAGCAAGACTGAAACTAATTTATGATTTAAACTGTGTGAGTCAGCATTGCATGAGTTGAGCTGTATATGGTGGTAATTGCAAAAAATGATTAACATTCCTTAAGAGTGATTTCTAGGTTGGTTAAAAAGTGCTGCAACATGCTGACTAAATTTGAGAGAAGTTGACTTTTGGGCTAAATATATTTATTATCAATTATTATTTGTCTTTAATAATTATATGAAATGCTCTTAATTAACAATCACTCTGAGTTTGTTTGCTATGAGCACAATCAGACCAATCAGTGTGCAATAAATCCCATCATTCCCTGTAAATTTTGCATTAGATTTTTTTAGGATTATCCTGATGGTTGAAGGAGACATGAATGGTTAGACCAAAGAGTAAACAATTTGGTTTAATTAAATTCTCTGTTAACTATAATAGATCTTATCTAGTAGCAGATCTATAGGATGTCTAGTGTAGTGTTTCCCAGGATAAGACTATATGAATTATATGAATTCAGCTTCAGGATACCTTATATTTTATTTTATTTGTGTTTTGGTCATCCTCCTAAACTCAGTTATTCCGGTCTGTGTATCCTCTACTGATGAGAGAGAGATGACCTGTTCTGAATTTCCGCACTCTGGTCTCTCAGCGCTCCTGATACTGATAGATATTCGGTGCTGATAACACTTTCTCCTGCCTCTTTCCTTCTCTCTCTCCTCTGCCCACACTCTTATTCATCTTATCTGCTGTGGTCTGCCCTGTGTTCTTGCTTAATGCACCAAAAAGGTCAAAACCACAAACTTTCATCAAATTTGCTTAGCCAATAAAAGTCAAGCTGGCTCTCCACAGACAGCCGGCTAATTGCAGACTCTCTGCAGCCGTAATGCAATTAAAGAGGTTTTTTGGTTCTCTTCATATTGAGGGCCTTGTTCTCTCCTTGTAATCCAATCGCTGAAGATTAATCCATGTGACCGCATTGATAAAATCTATACTTTCTGTCGACAGCTAGAGAAGACCTAAATCCGCCAAATGAGACAGAGAGTGTGTTGCTGTCCAAAGAAGATTAATTCAACATTTAGCAAAAGCCAAAATGAAAAACCCTGCTGACAAGAAGAAATGTTCCATAGCGGTAAATCATCTCCCGATAATTCCTCTCATTATTTTTAATTACACAGATTGCAACTTACCACAAAGACTGTAAATTAATTTCCAATTTAAGCACCACTAACAAATGATCACCTTAACATGCAGCACTCAGAATCTATGTGAGCAATTATTCTGAATGGGTAAATAATATGGCATCGAGTATGAGCATCTAACACTTCAACAAACTGAGGTGTATGAAATTTAATGAAAATTAAAAATAATAAAATAAAATATTAAGGTGCTGTATGATAATCCAGGTTCACCATACTGATAAGTGATTTTTTTCCTTCATTTCTACCATCATATAGTAGGCCACAGGTTCAGCTATGCTTAGTATTAGCTTCTGAATGGCAGTATTACACAGTCCACTTCACGTGTCCTGATTTTGCAGAGTTAGTTCCTGGGTCAACATATTTTGTAGATCCTGAAACAACATTCCTGTCCAAAAATGTAATCCTAACCCAGCCAGAGTAAAATGATAGGTTAATAACACTGATGCAAGCACCTAACCCTGGTTGTAAGCCTAAACTTGAAATAAACTATAAACATGTCCCTCAAATCTGATTGCCTGATTGGAAAGTTGATCCAGGAACATGTTGCACTTGGTTAAATCAGTTTCAGCGTCCACTTCCATTACTGTTTTCCCTATGGAATGACATCTGCCAGTGCTATGGCCTTTCGTAAGAGGGCTGCATCTCTAAAAGTTAGAAAACAGGTTCACTGCAGGGCATTTCCTCCCTTAACAGGGACTATTTGGGTGTAACAGAGGAAGCCAGGAATCAATGGTCTTCTTCAGTAGAGTAAATAATTCCAGTGGTTATTTTTGTTAGGCTGTGCCAGAAAGTAAAAGTATGGACACAGTCCATGTTGTAGATCAGTCAGTTACCTTTGCAAGGTTTAGTGCAGATAACTGATTCCAGAGAACATGAGGGATATGGAATTTTGTTTTCCGGTAGATGCTAATATTCCATTTAGTTTTCAGTGAGGTGGGCCAAATACATTGCATGTGTAGGAGTACTGCAGCACCCAGATAAGCTGTGTTGTTGTCTGGAGAAATTCAAAACAATGGATGCACTATTACTTTTTCCATGAAGCCTGCATAAAAAAAAAAAAAAAAAAAAAAAAAAATGTATAAAGCACTTTACAGTCTGAATGTGATTTTGACTCCTGAAAAATTGTATATTCATACAAACATTCAGCTTTCAGTACTGAAGATTATTTAACTTTTATGTACCAGGGGTTGATTTTTATTAATACAAATAATTATTTTAAATCATTATTATTAGTAGTATTAGTGTTATTAAATTAGATAGAATTACTAATAACATGTAATATTAAATATTAAACAGAATTACTAATAAAAATAAAATTGTTATTTTATAATAATAATCATTTTAATTATTAATCAACATAAAAATAATGTTATTTTTTATTAATAAATGTTTTAAAAAGTCATTTGAACAGAAATTTAATTTTTGTGCAGTTTTTCTAGTCACACTGTCATTTTGTGAAACTTTGCAAAAAGTATAAATATTGTTTAATTGTGCAT
Organism: Culter alburnus; assembly: GCA_028476615.1. Taxonomy (NCBI): domain Eukaryota; kingdom Metazoa; phylum Chordata; class Actinopteri; order Cypriniformes; family Xenocyprididae; genus Culter; species Culter alburnus. Next base: position 784,804 of record JAOTNS010000418.1, read on the forward strand.
ATTCAGGATACATAAAATGCTAGCTATGAAATTAGCCTCTGTGTTACTCAGATTTTAATAAATATTGTATGGTTAATTTCAGTGATTCGGACATGCTTGAGAGCCTTTACCATTATAGTTTATCTGATTGTTGAAAATTAGCAGTTAATGCAGGGCTGATGGGTCTTCAGCTGGCCAAAAGAAATTCTGACTGGATCAGCATATGCTGTGGCCACTGCATACTGAGGAATTTACAGTAATAGCAATTGTGGCCACTGAGGGTGCTTTTAATTACCAACCATTCCTTTCTGCCATGATTCTGTTCCACTCTCTTGAGCAAAGATTGGTGGTGATGTTCAACAGTGTTTCCTGTTTACTCTCTCAAACACCATAACTTTTGAGACTTCAGACAGCCATCCCTGGAAGTTCTCAAACTTCCAGTGAAAGGACATCAGTGTGGTTTTAGGTTCTTTATATTTTTGGCTACATGCTATCATTTCCTTATATATAATATTTTTTTTTATTGTTTAAGAAAGTACTGTAAAGGGCATAGTAGGTATTCAGTTATACTGCTCACAAAACAAGCAATAAATAACCATAGTGTGTTTGAGGCACTTACAAGTAAACAATGAACAAGTAGAACTGAATATTCTTTTCTATGTATGATCATCTAAATAATCTAATTAAAAAAATTAATTTTTGATGGACAGAAATTATTATTACCAAATCTACATATAATTGACAATTTATTTGCTGTACAATTATTTTAAAAATATTATTTCCATGTACTAGGTGTATTCTCAATAGAATCAAAATTATCAAGGCCTCGCCCACACTCCAGCAGAATCTTTTAGTTTACTGCTGAACAACTCATTATGTCAGGGTGAAATAAACAGTTATGGAAATGTAAAAAATAAAAGTTAAAGCTCCAATCTCCTCCCGAAAAAAAGTCTGTTGGTGCATCAGTGACTACTTAGCTCAGAGAAGCTGTCAGTCATGACATCACACCCCCGTTTTTATAGCATCAAATAACTAACAAAAACCAAACTTATTTTAAACACTTGAACTTACACCAACATGATAAATACTACATAAAATGACAGAAACCATCATTGGAAAAAAATTATTAGTGTAATTTAATTGTTTAGAGAGGGTCTACATGGAGAGGGCGGAGTTTATGACCTATACGGGGACCAAGCACCTGGGGCGATCGAGATGCTTTGGCTTCACTTTTCAGGACTTGTGCAGCACACTTGGTTGATGCTATGGGGACGCTTCCACATGAGCCGGTGTCTGAAGCACATATGTGGTATTCTGATTGGTTGAATGTATGGATGTCGTGACGTAGCGTAGAGTCCATAAATAGACGCCAGAAATGCATGTCGATAGCTTCTTTGTCTTCTTTGTTGAGTGTGTTTGTCTTGTATGTCTGTGAAAAAAAGTCAGGAGTTATATCTGTCAACATGTCGGGGTCGAGATTTAGGTTGTGTGTCACCTTATACCCGCTATATTATTGCGGATGACTTTCACCCGATGTGTATGATGTGTATGGGAGAGGAGCATGCTAGGCAGTAAAAAGCTTTGCCGAGCCACAGATTTAGCCCTCCAGGCAACCAAGCAGACAACCCACGCCATCTGATAGCATCCCCAGAGTAGCGTGGCAACTTCTGCCCAACGTCTCTCAGTAGGTCCTGAATTCTTTGACAAAAGGTTACAGAATTAATTTTGCTTCCCGTCCACCTCATTTCCGAGGTGAAGTGGCAACGAAAGTAGGAGACAAGAAATTTCTCAACTAAGAACTGCGCTCCCACCTGCCAAAAGAGGCCATAGAACATGTACACCTCCCAGAGAGAGGCAGGTTTGTATAGTCAGTACTTCATCGTACCCAAAAAGGACGGGGGGCTGTGTTTGATTTTAGATCTAAGAGGCTTGAACTGTACTCTATGGACATACAGGTTCAAGATGCGTACTCTCAAACTCATAGTTTCAGAAATCCAATCCAAGCCTATTTTTACATCAAGACTCTGCCAGAAAACAGGAAGCTTACCAATGTCGAGTGCTTCCTTTCGGCCTAGCCTTGTCCCCACGCATATTCACTAAGTGCATGAAAGCTGCTCTGGCTCCTCTGCAACTTCAGGGCATCTGTGTACTGAACTACATAGACAGCTGGCTCATTCTAGCTCAGTCTAAGGCATTATATGAAGCATCTGGGACTCAGGTTAAACCCCAAGAAAAGTGTTCTTTCTCCCAAACAGAGAACCATTTTTTTAGGGGTAGTGTGGGATTCGACCACGATGCAGGCACTTTCTGTTTTAGATATTTAGAGGATTTTAAGGTCCTATGGCGGCAGCAGCAGCCAACATTATTCGCTTGGGTCTGCTCAACATGAGACCATTTCAGTTCTGCCTCAAGGGCTCAAGGGTAGAGGTTTTCTTCCTTTGAATCATCCCTCCAGGGTTGTAAGGGACACACGGCACAGGCTACATGCTCTATGACTTAGGAAGAAGCCAGAGTTCCACCATTAGCCAATCACAGACATATCTGATGAGCGCATGAACACAACTGCCAATCAGACATGTTTATGAATCCACTCAACAGCGCTCAAAGCATCACATTTTTAAAATTTCAGCACCGAATTGATATCGTAATTTTGACAACACTAATATAGACACACATCCCCTTCCAGGCAGATTCTTACCATCTCCAGTTAATTTAAACTTAATTATTGCCCATGTAGTGGAAATGAGTATTACAACAATTAAACAGGTAGTTCGGACACATGTTCAAACAAAGAGTGCAATTTCTTACAGCCATTTCATGTTTTGTGCAGCTCAACAACCTTTTCACACATCATTACTGTATTCTCAGGTCTTTCCCATAGTGATAGAAGACTATAGAATATGGCCTGTGTGTCACATCATATTTAGAGCCCTGTGAAACAGGAAGTCATGACTTATCACTTAAGTTTTCCTGATCACTAAGGTGAGCATACCATAATTGGAATATACTTCAGTTAGATTTTTTTTTTTTTTGGAACACATATTTTGGAGAAAACATATTTATTTAATTTATTCCATATTTATATTTTGTGTAAATTAACTTCAATTAAAGGTTAGCTTTTTGTGAATATTTTGAATGAAAGACTAAAAGGAAAAATGGCAAAGACAAACTTTCACAGTTTTGCTCATTTTTACCAAGGTTACCAATTTTTCTTGCCAGTGTTGAGTTCCACTAGAAAGGGAACATCTCAGGCTACGTATGTAACCTGGTTCCGTGATAGGGTAATGAGATACTGCGTTATTTTGCCACGCCCTGGCTATGTCTGTGCGTCTTCTTCAGACAAATTCAATCTGTTGACACACATTTCTGACATCTATCTATGGACGCATTGATACATTGATACACCGGCTCAGACGAAACCGCTCCCATAGCATCAACGCCATGATGCAGCGTCTCGTTCCTCTCTTAGGTTATGTATGTAACCCGAGACATTTTATTTTAGTATCATTTGTATACTATTATAGTTTTTGTTAATATTTCGAATTAAATTTTATTTTTATATTTTCCATTTTCATTTTAGTTTTTGTTAGTTTTATCCATTTTAATGTCTTTTTGGCATTTTTATTTTTAAATTTTAATTATTTTAGTACTTCAACTTAAAATAAACAAATGAGAAATGTTGCCATGATAACTAGCTGAAATAAAATACGTTTAAGTTTTTTTTTTTTTTTTTTTTAAATCAGTTAAAGTTTATTTTGCTTCAAGTAATGAAAATATACATAGGCTAACTGATATCAACTGTAATGTTAACTTCTTTAACTCTTGATGCTGAATGCTTGCTCCATCAATACATGAATAATGAAAAATATTTTCCAAGTATAAAAAGGCCACATCCTGAGGAGGCACAAAGAGTGGTATCAGCAAAACAGCGTTAGAAACTTACACAGCGGGAAAATACACTGTGGAAAAAATTGATCAGTTCGACCTGTATGATTAACTATCCAGTTAATTTGATTCAAATACAACCAGTGTTGTTGTGGCAGCGGAAACAGATAGAGAGTGTCAGGAAGAGATCGACACATGTGCAAACAAAGAGTGCAAAATGTGCCAAATAGTAAGCTGTCCTGTGGAGTAGTTCTTCGCAATTTGAAATATTATATATATTATATATATATATCGTCGCTGCCCGATGAAACTCATGTATGTCCAAAACGGTTACTTTTCAGGAAGTGAAAAAAACACCGTATTTCAAAAGCAGTTGAATGTAGCGTTGTCATACTTGGTATGGCATCTTTACATGTAACCATATTCTTGCCAGTGTAATGATATAATCCACATTTGACCAAAATTGAGTTTAAATGGACATACGTGCATATTTTACAGTAACGGTGGTCGATACGCGTTCTTCCGATCATTAATTAGAATGGCCAAGTCGCGTTTCATATTGACAGATGAATACGCTCAGTTTATTAAATAGCCTACGTCTTAGTTTATTAAATACGCTTAGTTTATTTAATATTAATTATAAATTTATTAAATGTCTCTTGCAAACTATGAAGGGACAATGAATCAATACACTGACATGGTAATGCTAGACAGATACTTTGTTTGCACAGTCCTACCGTAATTTTGTCACTCCTAGACGTACGTCTGGCGTCAGGGGGGAAACGTTTACCTCGATAAAGGAAAGTCATTGTCTCACCAGGCTATGTTTATTTGGCAATGTAACCTCACAGTGTTATTCGGCTATCCAGTGCTGAGCTTCGATGAAACTTCACGAGACCGGCGAGATGCTTCCACAGAGCGGGAGATACGCGGCGTGATTGACAGCTTTGACACCAAATGGATATACGTGAAAATCAGATGACATGATTTCGCAACTTTTCATTGGCCATTTAGATATGTGAAGAATACTGTATACGGAAATGAACCTGGACATTCAATCCGTCTAAAAATCTCAAAATCGGCAAATGGACATACGTGGTTTTCATCGGACAGCGACGATATATATATATATATATATATATATATATATATATATATATATGAAGCACATTTGGATAAGTTTTTATTGTTTACATTTTTTATTATTATTGTTTTAAAACTGCTCTCACAAATTTTGAATACCTGCTCTAAGAAAGCTGCAGTAATAGTAAAATATGCCTCCGTATAAGGAGGCAATCAGTGAATCCTAGAGAGTGTAGGGGAACAGAGCAGAGGCAGAGATTATGCAAGTTAAAAGCAGAGACAGAAGACAGATTTTTCACAACAAAGATGTAAGCTTCGACTGATAACATCAAAAACCCTGTTCTGCTGTGGGAATTTTCCTATCTCAAGGACTCCCTGGTGTGTAAGTAATTGGCAGTTGTAAACTGGTAGAAAAAAGGATCACATTTAGCAATAATAGAGAGAGACAGCAGAAAGAGAGACAGAGAGAATTGCCATATCTTGATGTTTAAAAGTGAGACAACCCTGTATGTTCATGCGCACACAGGCCTAAATGAAGTTGTGAACATATAAGGTGGGTGTTTTTGTTACATGGTTAATGCGAAGCACACTCAATCAAAGTTGTTTTTCTGCCCTAATAACACACAACAGCACAGAAGCACACTTGTCATCAAATAGACTCCCACTGAGGCTTAAAAAGGAGACATGAAGAGAGACTGGCACTGAGTACAGACTTTGTGGACTAAACCAAAATCTACGACTAATTGGACTCTCATAACATTCGACTATAAATAACATTGTCGGCCCAATGGAGCATTTAGAGTTATTTGGAGAAAAGATGCTTAAACATTAGTCTATTTGTCATATTTGATTACCACAGACCTATATTAGGTAGCCAAAAAATACTTTAACTTACAATTAGACATACAATTCGGTGGAAAACAATGCGTTGTCACTGTGCATAGGGTATCAGATTTTTGATAGAGTAAAGACATGGGTTCTAGTCTTTATTATGATTTTTGAGAGATTGAAATCATCTGTCTGAGAATGCCTGGGCATAAATCACTTTAATACATTCAATCCATGTAATCCATTTCCAAATGAAATTTTGTGTCTCCAGCCATAGGAGATACACAGTGGCGCTCATAAGTAATCCTGTTTAGTGACATATCTCAAACAAACAAACTTTCTGTCTGTTCAGCCTTCCCTACTACAGAAGTAAACTACAGTGGATTAAATTTGCTTTAAAGCAGAATGTTATGCCATACATGGGAATGGGGAATGATCTTCCCATCTTCCCTTGCATATTTAATTAAAAGAGGGTCAACCAAACACCAAATGCAAAAAAAAATTGACTTTGTCAAATAAATAAAACTCATCAGTTGGCCAGTAACTTCATTAGAAACTGCAACTTAATAATTGATATAAATTTAACTGTAAGAAAGATACTCTGATCTACGGAGCCCCGCACATATCATGCAAGAAAAAAAAATTCAATCGTGTGCACGATTTACTATTTGCACGATTTATAAATCGAGGGAACGAAATAGTAAATTGCATCCTTTGAAAAAGTTTTTTTTAATTTTTACATTTGTATCATTAGATATTTGTTACCCCTTTTCCACCAGCATGAACCGGGTGCTAGTTCAGAGCTATTGCCAGTGATGGAGTATTTTATCTATCTTACAGAAAACAACTGTAGAATTAGTTCGCTTACTATAAAAGCCAGAAGTGTTTTGAGGCCTCTTGGCCTACGTGACTGTAAGGGTCAGATGTATCTGAGAAGTTAGCTTGGCCACTAAGCATATTTTGCTAGTAGTTTTCCACCAGACAACAGGAGGATGTGAAATGAATAAGATCATTATTAAGGGTGTCATGTGAAGGCTTCGTGCCTCCGGGGAGTGTTGATTGTTTTTGATACAATCATTTTGCCCATGAAAAAGAGTTGACCATTAATTGGTAGAATTCCACTACGAGAGTAAAATAATGTAGTAAATAAAACTGTAGGGGTGGGTCTTACACTGTTTTAACAGATAAGAAAAATGTATAAAAACTGTGCCCTGGCTAGAGATATTCAGATGTGGAGCTGGCATCTCACTTTGTTGCTTGTCAATAAAGTTAAACTCCTGGGACCTGGAACTGGAACTTCGACTCTGAGAGTTTTTCTTTGAGACCAGAACTGGAGGGACACAGAGACATCGAATTTGCCACAACATAACTGGCGAGCCCTGAGTGAGGAAGTGGTCGGGGTGGAACTGCGGTGGGCGTGCATAACATTTTAGAAAACTTGTAATACAAAAAATGTTTGCAATTTTTAATGTAATCAATCAGCTGGAGTAGTATGGTGATATCTATTAGTTAATTTTTTTACCCTATTCACCTGGGGTGTCTCGCCTTAAACTTGCATGGAATCTCACGTTTTCATTTTGATATACACATTTACATTAATATTACACTTTCACTATTGGCGATAAGCACTGAAATTACATTACGCAGTCATTACGGAGAAATTAAACAAAAATTATATGAATTTAGATAGTAGATGTGCTACTTTCGATCACTTTTTCTGTGACACGCTGTTTTAATGACACGCTCGGAGCACAATGATTACTCTTTAAACTAAACTGCAGATGTTATGACAAAATATTTTAGCGAGAACGATGATCAGTGATGCACACTTAACTTGGATATTTTGGAAGACACTGTATAACCACAGCTGCACGGGGGTGTTGATGTCGTGTGAAGGATCTTCAAACAATTACCACTGTATTTGAAGGATATAATTTGAGGAAAACGGTAAGATTTGCGCGTTTTCTTTTTTAAAATACTTTGTCAGTGAAGCACCGAGTCAGACAATTGTATTTACACTGCAATAAATAGGTAGGCCGATCTGTTTCCACTAAAAATAGCCTATAAACTTCCTAAAAGATATGTTCACCTTATCAGCAAAACTGCATAAATTTGATTCGAATTGTTTAAAACAATTATAATACTATTTGGCCAGTGGAAATGAAAGAATCAACTCTATTCTAAAACCTTTATCTGAAGCATTTGATACAATTTTGTTTTAATGGATATTTTGATATATTTATTCTAAAACATAAAGAGGATATTGGATGTTTTTTTTTTTTATCATTGTAGTGTATTGCACAAATGGCATTTATAGTCCATATCTAATATTTTCCAATGTCTTGTACCTTTGACGGTGTTAACCATGGTGTCACGTGGATGGGAATATGCATGGAAATGATATGCAGATGAGGTTATGCATAGTAAAACTAGGCGTCATAAGCTCCACATATGGTGATTTCGGGGAGGAGACAGGGTGGAGATGCACGTATGCACAATCTTCCGCTGAATGGGATTTATAAAGGGATTTGTGTGCAGGTTCTGGCATACGCATGGTTTTATAAATCTGAATTTTTTTTGCGTACGCAGAATCTAGCTTTTGCGAGTACGTACACTTTTAGGATGAACGTCACTGACCAGGAACTATAAAGCCTGCCCAAACACACTCTCATTTAGCTTCTGAAAAACTGAAGCAAGTCGCTTACGGGCATGCTGGGAGTATGGCATGGCAACCCAGCGTCTCGACGGAGCAACCGACAGGGCTTGAATGTCTCCAATTCTTTTGAGAGATGAAATAGTTAGGAGAAACACTGTCTTAAGTGTTAAGAACTTCTCTGGCACCTCTTCGAGAGGCTCGAAGGGAGCCATAGATAGGCCTTGTAACACAATGGCCAAATCCCAAGTCGGTACTCTTGTACGTACTGCAGGTCTGAGCCTTAAAGTACCACGAAGGAAACGAGTTATATGTGGGTGTCTCCCCAGAGATACTCCACTGAAAGGAGCGTGGTAAGCAGCTAAGGCCGCCACGTACACCTTTAGTGTAGAGGGGGATAACGCTGAAGAAAATCTTTCCTGCAGGAAATCCAGAACTGCACTGACTGGGCAGTTCACACCATTTTCACACCAAGAAGTGAATCATTTCCACTTCAAGGCATAAAGTTTACTCGTGGAGGGAGCTCTGGACTGGAGTATGGTCTCAACAACCTCAGTTGATAGACCTGAATCTATGAGCTGTTCCCCCTCAGAGGCCACGCCCACAGCATCCATGACTCCGGGTGGGGGTGCACTATTAGACCGCCTGCCTGAGAGAGAAGGTTCCTCCTGATCGGAATCTCCATCGGAGGCCCGTCAAGGAGGGATATCAGGTCCGAAAACCATACTCGGGCCGGCCAGAACGGGGCTATTAATAACAGACGGGCCCCGTCCCAGCGTACTCTCTCTCCAGAACTCCCAGAAGCAGAACAATCGGGGGAAATGCGTACAGCGGTAGCTTTGGCCACGGCTGTACCATAGCATCCAGCCCAAGAGGTGCTGGGTTTGACATAGAGAACCACAGTGGACAGTGAGTCGTCTCTCGAGATGCAAACAGATCCACTTGGGCTTCGCCGTAGTTCTCCCATAAAAGTTTCATCACCTCGGGATGAAGTCTCCATTCCCCGGGCCTCAGCCCCTGCCTCGACAGGATGACCGCTCCCACATTCAGGTACCCTGGGATGTATACTGCTCTGAGGGAGAGCAGTTTCCCTTGGGACCAGAAGAGGATCTGATTCACCAACTTGTAAAGTGGGCGTGATCTCAAACCCCCTTGATGATTTATATATGAGATCACTGCTGTGTTGTCTGATCGAACTAACACATGCTGATCTCTGAGGTCTGGGAGGAAGTATTTCAAAGCTAGAAATACCGCCATCATCTCCAGGCAATTTATGTGCCATGAGAGATGATGGTCCTGCCATAGACCCTGAGTTGAGTGACCACTCATGATCGCCCCCCAGCCCGTGAGGGATGCATCCATCGTTAGAGTGACTCGACGACTAATAGCCCCCAGCGCAGGTCCCTGGGACAGAAACCAAGGTTTCTTCCATATGTCTAGAGCACGTAAGCATCGCCGCGTGACTCTGATCATATGAAATAAGTTCCCCCTCGGTGAGAACCCCTTGGTTTTGAGCCACCACTGTAGTGGCCTCATGTTCAGCAGGCCGAAAGGAATTACGTTGGACGCTGCTGCCATAAGACCTAACAGTTTCTGGAACTGTTTGACAGTGAGTGACTGGCCTAGCTTTATGTGTGAAACAGTCAATAGGATTGATGTCATGCGAGCCGGAGATAGACGGGCCTGCATAATCACCGAGTCCCATACCACGCCTAGATAAGTGGTTCTCTGAGCTGGAGAAAGCACACTTTTCTTCGCGTTTAGTCTCAACCCCAACCTTCTCATATGAGCGAGAACAACATCTCGATGTTGAACCGCCATCTGCTCTGATTGAGCCAGAATCAACCAATCGTCGATGTAGTTCAATATGCGGATGCCCTGCATACGCAAGGCGCCAGAGCCGCATCCACACATTTTGTGAAGGTTCGGGGTGACAGTGCTAGGCCGAAGGGAAGAACCCTGTATTGGTAAGCTTCGCCCCCAAAAGCAAACCTCAGGAACTTCCTGTGTTGTGGAAGGATTGATACATGAAAGTATGCGTCCTTTAGGTCTATCGTGTGACAAACCAGTCCTTGGATCTGATTTGTAACACGATGTGATTTATTGTCAGCATTTTGAACTTGAGTTTTGCTACTGACTTGTTCAGCTGACGTAGATCTAAAATCGGACGCAACCCTCCGTCTTTCTTTGGCACAATGAAGTAACGGCTGTAAAACCCTGACTCCCTGCTGGGAGGAGGAACCCTTTCTATAGCCTCGTTTCGCAAGAGTGTCTCTACTTCTTGTGCCATCACCAGAGCCTGCTCGGAGTTCACCACTGTGAGTAGAACCCCATTGAATTGAGGTGGACGTGTTCGAAACTGAATCGCATACCCTCTTTCTATCGTGCGCAGGACCCACTGAGATATTTTTGACAGATTTTTCCACTCTGACCAAAAAATCTACTAAGGGAACCAGCCTCTCGAGGCTGGCCTCTAGTGTTATATGGGCAGCCAGCACAGTGCCCTGAAGCGGAACCCCAGCAGGGAACAGCTGGGCTGACTGCAGAGAAAGCGCGCCACCCTCGGGTGACACACAAGGAACTAATGCACCCCGGTTTGACAGCGGGGTTAGCAGAGCGCCTCCCTGAGGGCACCGAAGATTCACGGGCACCTGGCGTCAGGACTTCTTTGCCGAAGCCCTCTTAGCCGCAATAACAGCCCTCAGGTCTGTTTTGCCCTTAGAGGGCTTTGGCTGAGAGCGCCGCTCCGACTCCCAACTCCTCGGAGGGGGAGTACGGGTAGCGACGCTCTGCTTCTGTTGCTGTCTGTGTTTATGCGAGGAGCTCGTACTCGGCTTCAGCTGCCCCCACTCAGCAGCCGAAGGGACTTGGGCACGGCAAGGAAGAAACTGCTGCATAGCGGCAGCCTGCTTCCTCGCCGCCTGAAATCTCACGTTGACGGTGTTGATAGCGTCACCAAAAAGGCCAGAAGAATTCAGTGGGGCATCCAAGAGAAAGGACTTAGCCCTGTCCTTAATGTCAGACAGATTCAGCCACAGATGACGCTCCGTAGCCACTAGGGCTGCCATAGAGCGGCCGATGGACTTGGCCGTCTCCTTAGTGGCACGGAGGGCTAAATCTGCCGACTGACGGAGCTCTTGGATGAACTCCGCCCCCACTTCATCACTATTGCCCAAATCCTTCAGCAGGTCGGCTTGGTATGCTTGAATGATGGCCATAGTATGCAAGCATGCCACCGCCTGACCCGCTGCCGAGTACGCTTTGCCCACTAACGCTGAGGTAGTTTTCAGTGGTTTAGTGGGCAACGTCGGGGCTTTAAAGGATGACGCCGCCTACGGAGAAAGATGACTCGCAAGCATCTCTTCTGCTCTCAGCATCGCCCCATACCCGTGTTTCCTCATACCAACCACGTTGCTGTATACGGAGGTTTGAGGGGTGTAAACACGGGATGAAACCGGTCTCTTCCACAATCTCGACACCTCGGTGTGGAGATCAGGAAAGAACGGTAGCGCCCGACGTGGAGGCTGAGCAGACCTTGATGGTAAGAAGCGTTCATCAAGCTTACTGCGGGCTTGCTGCTCTTGCTTCTCGGCTGGCCAATCGATGTTCAACTTGGCAACAGCGCGAGTAAGCACCTCCATGAGCTCCTCGTTCGCGGGACAGGGAAGTGGCGAGTCTTCGGTCTCTCCCGTTGTCACACTAACAACGTCTAACTCCTCAGAACTAGACGCCATTAATGTGACGGTGTCAACTGGAGCGGAAGAAACCGCAACGCGTGCTTCCTGCCTCCGAATTGACACCACGGATGCAGCAGGTGAGGGCAGAGATAAGGCCGGGCCCGTCTCTAGCCCCTCTGCTACATCCATCTGTGAGCCCCAGGACATAAGACGCCGCCCTGCCTCAGCCGAACCGAGCCACCCTCCTCGAAGAGGGCTCGGCGGGAGCGCAACGTTCTCAGCGGGAACTGTCCACAATGCACACAGGCGGCCCCCTCGAGAGCTGCCTGGGCATGCTGCACTCCCAAACAAACAACACAAAGGTCGTGTGTGTCTCCGCTCGTAATGAAACGGGGACAAGGATGCACACACTTCCTAAATTGCTGTTCGCCATAATAAATTCTCAAATGAATGATGGTAGACAGACAACACTAAATAAGACAGACAAGATCACACGTAGCGCTTGCTGAAGACACAGAAGCTGAGAGTGTGTTTGGGCAGGCTTTATAGTTCCTGGTCAGTGATGTCACCCGCCTGTGACGTACCGTCCCCTCATTGGACAGATTGCATACGTGCTTCATGACGACATCACGCAGAGGCGTTCCCATAGCGACTAACGCAGCGCGAGTTCCCTTGAAAGGGAACTTGAGAGTGCAGTGAAGGCGGGGCTGCGAAAGGATAGAAGTCTGTGTAGAGGGAGGTGTAGAGGGAGGAAGACAAAGAGAAAAAGTTCACCCTTTCTGGTTCTGACTATTTTATAAACCAGAAAGTGGGGAACAAATTCCAACATCGACTATTCCCACCAGTGGACCTGAAATAGAGGGACTGCCTGTTTAAAATACCTAAGAAAGACTAATCAAATATCTTAATATTGTCTGATCATCATAATGATAACTAGTTAAGAATAGACGCAAGCTGGGATTAGAGAGGTATAGCCTACTAAAAAAGTGTGAAACATATAGTGATAATAATTTAGAATAGCATCAACACCCATAGAGATGCCAAGGTCTAGACATCAATTACACAGATATACTATAGGACAGCCTCCAGAAAATAGGAAAAAAGGACAAAAAGCTTAAATACATAAGGCAAGCTGAGGAAACATTTGATGTGGTTATGTGCAGAGAAACTGAATCATTGATAAAAAATCATTAAAATTAGGGAGGTCAAAGGGAGATATAATGACAAGGAAACGGAAAGATCGTCTCCCCATGAACCACCTTATGGTCCTTCGGAGAAACAGATGTCTGACATAACAGGAAGAGTAGAAGAAAGAGGTAGGGCTGTAAGATATTGAAGTAAAAAAAAATTCAATATGTGATACGATATTGATTTAAGGGTCAAAGATGAAAAAGGGTTTTCAAGCGTCAAAACAATAAGTATAATACAGCTTTGAATTGTTGTTGCTTTATCAATTATGAATTAAACAGGACCCATTCTGATAATGGGTCCTGTTTAATTCATAGTGAATAATGCATACCATAGAGGATTAATTTGTTTGTTTGTTTTTCTGAGCAAAAAATTAAATATTATTCATTTTTACCATGATTTACAGAAGACACCCACTAAAATGTCATTAAAGTCTTATTACTTTTACCCCAAATGTTAATTACTTGTAATTTTACATTTTAAAAATTGCCACTATCCTATTTTGCCCATTTGTCAGCAAAAATGTTTTACTCATTTAAAATGTAATAAAATTTAGTATGCTCACTTATTCTTTTATATATTTTAATACGTACAGGTGAGAGTATGTTGTTTCACTTTTTACATAAATATAAGTGTTACACTGAATGACAATGGAGCATTATTTCACCCAAATTTTGACATTTTATTCTCCCAAAACTTATTTGAAACCTTAGAAGTAGACATTTTACTTGCATTTAATGTGCTTTCTATGCATATACAATCACTTTTGTAAATTTCTATTGATGTGGACATTTAAATGTATTTGTAGTAAGTGTATTTGACCCTTAAATATATTTAAAAACTAAAATGACAACCTATGCTTATATGAATACTCGACGAGACAGGTATTTTGACTCTTAGAGGGCCGCAAAGGAGAACTGGATTTGGGATTGCGCACTTTTCGAGGTGCAGCTTTTCTGTGCACACATTTCATGTGTGTGTCAGATGGCGCGAGTACCACAATGGGTTGTTTTCTGAGGTATATTTCATTTAATAACTCTATTTTAATTTCAAGCTAATCACAAAGTAACAGTCGTGTGCCCAGGCTATTCCTTGCTGTATGCATTGGCCTAAAACGTCTCAGGTTACGTATGTAACCATAGTTCCCTGAGAACCAGGGAACGAGTCTCTGCGTTGATTAACGCTTTGGGGAACGTCACGTGACCCAGGTGTCTGAAAGCAACTATCCAATAACTCCAATCTCTATTGGCCAGCGACAGCCTATGACGTAATATGGCGCGACCCGGACGTATAAAAGGAGCGCCTGGAGAAACAGAAGACATCTATCGTCTTGAGGGACTGTTCTGCAGGCAGGCAACCCAAAGCATGGCAAGGAAACGCAGAGTCTCGTTCCCTGGTTCTCAGGGAACTATGGTTACATACGTAACCTGAGACGTTCCCTTTCGAAAGGGAACTCGCTCTGCGTTGATTAACGCTTTGGGGAACGAAATACCCACGCCGCCATGCTTGAGGAGAGTGCATGCCAAAAAATATGGCTGACAAACGTTGAGCAGTTTCGAAGGAAACGCTTAGCAACTCACCCTCAGGTCACACCAGGCTGTCAGTGACGGCATTCCCTATGGCCAACAGCCCAAGCTGAGCCTACAGAAGGCCTTCCTCTATAGAGAGAGAAGGCCTAATAAGGCCGCTAGAGCATCTGAGACCAACTTTTCCGCAGACAAAGTGGTCCCTTCTAGGGAATGAGGCCAGGGAAACGAAGGGAACCCTGACCAGTCACTAGAGGGGAACAAAGTCACCCCCAATGCCACCAGGGAGGCCAAACTGGTCTATCGTAAGACAAGCTTAGTCTTGGCCAATCCCTATCTGAACAGAGAATCTCAAAAATGCATCCTTCACAGAAGGGAGCGGGTAAAAGTGACTGCAAAGGGGCAGGAGCAACTCAAACCCACACAAAGAGATGGGCATCCTGGAGAGCAAAACTCAGCTGAGTGCTATGAACCCTCATATTGAGGGGAGTATGATCCGCTCATCCTAGGATCTACTCAGCGCTTAATTAATGCACTGAGGAGGCTGTGCGCTAAACACCTGATGCTTCAGGGGAGCACAAACCAGCCTACGGCTGAATCTTAGAAGGAGGCCTAATTAAGGCCTACCACCATGATCAGCTTAGGGAGCTAAGCACTATTACGTACATAACCCGAAAGGGAAGTACTAAGCTCACCTAACAGGTAGACCATGCAATGGGCACATACTCATGGAGGCCAAGAGGGCCTACAGCATGAAAGTAACTGAATATGATACAGAAGTATATTCAGAAAGTGGCCTGGAGGGGGCCACCCTGAACACCTGTCTTGCTGGCAGCAGACAGGCAACTTCAATGGCAGCATAAGAGGCTGCAAAGCGCCCACATGATAATCTACCCAACACAATCCAACGAGCAGTGTACTCAGTAAAGGCACCTTTTTACTCTTTCAAGCAAGAGGAGTACAACATACGCCAACACATAGTCGAGGAAGGCCCATGCGGGCCTATCACCTCAACAGACACGTGGCATCAGCTTGTGGCAGTGTTCTTAGGCACCGAAGAACGATAAATAACCGACACAAAGGAAGTTAACTCCCTCGGGTCGGCGGTTAACCAGTGTGAAAGAGACTCAAAATACTCCGTCAATGTTGCACATACAATTAAGAGTTATACACCATTTTAATCTGTGGAATATCTTCTTTTATTCGTGTACACTCAGAGTAAAAATAAAATGTTGTGCTTTTTGTAAAATAAAGAAAACTAACATGATGCGTGATCTCTCGTCTCCCTCTGAACGAAGTCCAATCTGATAGTTCTCAGAAAATGAACTGTAACTTAGTGAATACTAATGACACAAAAATGAGACTTATGTCTAAAAAAACGTTGAAATGTCAGGTTTTAAACCGTGTAAGTCAAATCGAAAACAAAAATTCTGTGTTTGTAATTCTGTGTTCTGTAATCTGTATGAAAAGAGACACATGTCAGAAGTCCACGGAGCCAGCGCTATTCAGATGCAAATTATGAGGCAATACATGCATACATCGTCTCAATCGTGTATTTATTGTCTTGAAAAGTGTTTTGAATAGCCATAGTTAGCGATCTCTGGAAGCCTGTTAAGTTCCTGGAATGTCACATGGCCTATTCTTCTTTAGGAGATATTTGTGAACTAAATGTGTACAGAGCGCCCTCCGGCTGCAAGTATGAATTGAAAAAACAGTATCCAGCGCTCACAGTGATGACAATAAATATTACTCCACTGTATAGAAAATTGATATAAACATATGAGAATCCATCAATATTTCTCCAAATGTGCATGCTTTTAAGCTAGAAGCCTATGTGAAATGCCAACGATCACCCACCTCACTCTCGCTTCTTCCTCCTCCCGTCTGTCTGGGTTCAGATACAAATCTGAACGGCTAGGGATTTTTCCATGCCCTCCCGATCTCAAACGCGGAGATCAGAAAGGAATGGAAAGTCATGGAAGCTGCCGCATTAATGGACAGAAAGGAACCGCTCGTCAAGCTGTTCGTGCGCAGCCTCTTTCTTAATGCGCTCTCACGGCAGCTGCAGCTGAAAAGCGCGTCCCAAACACATAGCAGCTCCGCACACACACAACAGCCAGAGGAGCGCTCGCGCCGGACGCGATGATGTCAAACACGAATGTCATTGTCATCCATTAGTTCTCGCCAGCTGCGGGGAAGTTAGAGAGAGAGAAAACAATTCTCACAAACCTCCCAATGAGCTCACCTGCGAGCCCTATGACTGCAGCCACCGCTATGCCTCAGCACAAACGGGGCCAGAATCACCAGGCACAGATTCAGACAGCTCCTCCCTCGGGAAGAGTGCTGAACGAGAACGGAGCGTCCCGATAGGGAGAAACTCACAGTAAACAACAGACAAACACACAGACAGCACCCTCAAGCACTGTCTATGCACGCTCCTCTCCAGACAGAAAAACGCCCAGAAAAATGTGTATGTCAAGTGTCAAACCCTGGGACACAGATAAACACACCCTCTTGAACGTTTGTAAGGCATATACAAAAACCCTACCAGAGTCGATATAGTCACGATCAGATAGAACAGGACCGAAAGACGATGAGATGTCTTCTGCTTCTCCAGGCGCTCCTTTTATACGTCTGGGTTGCGCCATATTACGTCATAGGCTGTCGCTGGCCAATAGGGATTGGAGTTATTGGATAGTTGCTTTTCAGACACAGTGAGCTAATGTATACTGGTTAGGAGACTTAGGGAAAAGATGGAGAGAAAACAATTATCAAATGAAGAAAGTACATAAAAGAGCAACTCCATAAGCCATGTATGCCAAAAACTGAATTTCATTCAATGTTTGTGCTGATATCCTCAAATAAACTTTTATTAGTGATCCCAAGAGTACGTCTTAAATCTAAGGGAGACCACACTTTTGCTGTCACTGGTCCAAGACTATGAAATAAGCTTCCCTTTGAGGTTAGATCATCCCCTACACTAGGTATCTTTAAGAGCCGTTTAAAATTACATCTGCTTTCTTTGGCATTTTTTTACACAGGAGTATTTATGATGACTATTATTGATGATGATGTGTTTTGTTGTGCTGTTTGTTTGATTTATTGTATTTTAATCATTGATTTTGCTTACAATGTACAGCACTTTGGAGCTACAGAGTAGCCTGGAAAGTGCTTTATAAATTAATAAATACAATACAATACAATACAATACAATGTAAAACGTTTGGGACCACTCCAAGTCAGGAGTTTCTGGTGATTGGTCACATCTGGGTTTTTCGCTTGGCCTGGTTGAGTGGAGGTGAGTGGAGGCGGTATGTTTAGCTGACGGAAAGGTTTGGTTTCCCAGAGCTAATGAGCCTCTATGATACTGAGCTCTCTACCTGGGGAAAGGGGGACATAATGTGTTCAAGAACGAAAATGTGGATGATAAAGCTGTGGTGCTGGTCACTCCATCTTGGTCAATAGATTTTTTTAGGGCAACTGTAGATCTTCCAAGTAGTAATTCCAAAATTACAAATTTATGATATCACAAAGGCTGTCATTACCAGGGATTGCGGTATGTTAATACTGAATTGTTGGTCACAAATTCAAAATAATGGTGAGATCTAAAGTCAATTCAAAGAGCAGCTTATGACTACCAGGAAAAAAGGCTTATGACAAAAGATTAAATTAACAGAATGACAAATTAGCTTTGAGAAATTGAAAATGGTTATTTTACACTGCGATATGTCCCTATTTGATTTATTAGATAATAGGAACATTTGGGGTTTATGACTGTGGTGTTTAACACAACTACATGGCAACTAACATCGATCAGCTGTATTATTGGAAACATTTAGACACTGTCAAAAGGGGAATGCCACATGGCCTATGTTCAGTAGATCATGTCATTAGAATTTTGTTATAAATTTAGAATTGGTGGTATTTGGACATTGATATTTAGGATGGTTACTTGGAAATAAAATTAAAGAAATATTGATGAGTCAATTAGGAGGCATATTCTAAAATGACTCAACTTTAGATTGATGGACAAATGAGATATAAGAGGACACAATAACACCAGCAACTCTTAGATGCGAATGGTTTGACCATTGCACAAGGGGGGGAGTGAAAATCAAAGTCAGTGATAGATGATTTTTTGGTAGATGATTGATAGATTTTTTATTTTTTAGCCAAATGCAACATTTGTGTCCAAAACAATGTCAGAAAAGGTGTGTACATGGATTTGAATGGTCAACCAAGGGGAATACCAAATTAATTTAAGGACAGAGATGAAGTAAAATCGGAATTTTAGTATATTTTAGTATATTTGCGTATAATTTATGAAAAAAATATGAATTACATTTATTGTGATTAACAGAAGCTCAACCATGCTGAAGACGCGTTGAGAGCCTTGGGAGAACATTTGGGGACCTATAAGCAAACTGATTTGGCAAAACAAACAAACATTAAATTAGTTATAGCAGAAAAAAAGAGGTATTTTTAAGAGGTGTTTGTAAATATATTGATAAAGTGACAGCAACCTGCTGTTAAATACCTGCTGTTGTCTGTCATGTAAATCAAACAACAAAACACAGCTTTAACAGAGATTAATCCAGGGACGTGCACAGGAATTTTGAGGGGCAGTTGCTCTGACCTAAAAAGAGGGCACTCCCCTACCAAAAAAAAAAAAAAAAAAATGACAGGTATATGAAGGACTGAGAATAACAGGGTCTTTATTAAAATATATATACACAAAGAAGTAAAACACTGAAATACAGCACTCAGTCACCACCTCAGGTGTGCATTATTTTTCTAATAATTCAACGGCCCGTCGTCAATTATTCCTTACTTGAATCACAGCTTAAATAGTGTTTTGACATCGACAACCCAAGTGCATTTTACCTCAAACTTGCGTCTAGTTAACTTTCTAAAGTAGCAATCGCTTCTCGGGTCGACATTAACACACTGACAAAATTAAATTCAGAATTAAAAATATTTTTATACCACTTTTTAATGTGTGATTGTGTAAAGGTTTTCACGAGATACCAACCTTTCGCGAACTTGCTTCCAACACCATAGACTATGTCCAACACTCGCGCGGTGTGCACGGAGGGGAGGGGCTGTGCGCGCGCGAGTATGTGAGAGAGACGCGTGAGTGAGAGACGCAGGGAAATGAAATGCAGCTGAACGTTTGCTCTATGAAAGACATTGACAAAGAGGAAAACTAAGGACATTTAATCTATAATTTTATTTTATTTTAGTTAGTTTTGCCAAACACACGTTACAGTTTTGGTTAGTTATCGTTTTTTGTAATGCCTCGTTTTTATTTTTATTTCAGTTAACGACGATGTTTTTTCCCACCTAGTTTTCGTTTTTTTCGTTCGTTTTCGTTAACGATTATAACCTTACTCACCTTTCCGACAACGTTAAGTCGTCTCACCCGACAACCGCGACAATCTCCTTCTAGTGCCGCTCATGCAGGCTCAGCTCAGGTGCCGGTCGCGTGCAGCGCTGCAGCCACATAAACAGTTTGCCCTTCCCCTACTGACTTTCACTTTCGGACGGGTGCCCGAATATGGAAGTGAATGAGGCTTTGCGATTTTTTTATAGGCCTACGTGAAATTCTGCATCCATTGTACGATTTTTTTATTTAATTTTTTCCACCTCGGAAGGGCAACGTGAGTCGAGAAGGGCATATGGGCAGTTGCCCGGGCAACCTGAGCAACCCCCCTGTGCACGTCCCTGGATTAATCTATATTAAATTTATACAGTGAACAGTGTTATTTTATATTTAAATGTAGTTCCAAACGTAGGTTTGGGAGGAGCCTAAACATTCAGTCCTGTCAATCATCATTATGAGTATAAGCAGCAGTCACTGCGTCATCCCAGCGACAATTCTTCCAGCATCCCTCCTCCTCCCCATCTCCTCCTCTATTTCTCTTATTCTCCCTCTATACAGTACTGTTATAGGGGGGTTTAACCAAAGTCCCTTTGAGACAAGTCATTTCACTCGGCGGCCATCTTTGAAACGCCTCTCGGGCATCCATGCAGTATCTCTTTGAATGGGGAAACATCAAATTCTCCAAAGCTGTTTGCCAAGCTTTCGATTAAATTTCATATTTGAAATCACCAATGAATTCTGACAACAACTGTCTCATCATTTTTTTCCCAAACGCTCGAATCATGACAAAAAAAACTGTATTTTTTAGGCTGGATCAAGCTAATGCTTTAATTAATGATAATTAATCAGAATACTTACTCCTGCTCACTCACGCCAAAGAACTCCCCGCTCAAGCTCGCCGTCTCTGCAAGATTAACGATGGCAGTTTGCACGCACAGCTACTAGAAGATTTACATCTGTCAGACAGGTTGCTGACATCATCAAGCTTAGTTTGA
Source organism: Culter alburnus (assembly GCA_028476615.1). Lineage (NCBI taxonomy): Eukaryota > Metazoa > Chordata > Actinopteri > Cypriniformes > Xenocyprididae > Culter > Culter alburnus. The sequence goes on from JAOTNS010000418.1 coordinate 806,001, forward strand.
GTCTGCGCGTCAGAAATGGAAGTGCTAAAAATCGCTAAAAATGGGCTTCACTTGTCTCAATTGAGTTCCAATGGGGTCGCTGTGTCCATTTCTTTTACTGTCTATGACTTTCTCCCATTCAAAACAATACGAGTGACATGTCTTGTGTTATTCTATAGTCTTTGGTTTAACTCAAAGCTCGAGCCGAGCCTCGGGTTCGAGCCTCTTTCGAGGACAGCAAGCCAAGTTTGTTTTACCATTAACCATTCAGACTGAATGGGCAGGCGAACTTTTGAATTATTACATTTCTGTACATGAAAATTAATACTACAGTTAGACCTTATACTTTATTTGTAACTTAATGTTGTATTTATCTCTGCTTGAAACTGGTGTACAGTATTTGTTCTTTTTACAGTCTGTTCACTTGCCTTTAATAAATGTATTAGTTAGGCTAGTAGTTTCTGCTGTGGTATCGGAGTAGTTAAAGTGGGCTAAGTAATAAATGTCCCTAAGTAATAAATGGGCTAAGTAATAAATACCCCCCACCCCCCAATTTTTTTATGTGCTGATGAGAAAAATGATCCGATCTGTGACTTAATAACCGTGATATGATCCGAACCGTGAGTTGCGTGATCCGTTGAACCACTACTGATAACTACTAATGTAGCCCCATCTAGGTAGTGTCTCCAATCAAAATTGTAAAAAAGGCCACACACAGGTTATATTCACGTGCCTTAGTTCCCCTTGCAATACACTAAAGTTGACTCACATGCAGCATCCATCCAGCGAGCCAATCAGCGCTCCGTACAGGACGTGCAGGCCAGAGCCATAGAGGGAAAGCGGACTGATGCTAGCTGTACTGTAGCGATTTATATCTTTGCTAAAGTTGTGTGCATGCCTATAAAAAAACCCACACACATACATGCAAACCAGCTAATAAATGTGGTGACAATAAATGGGTTATTCCCGCATACCTGAACATCTGTCATAAAGTCTCTTACCGGACGCTCCGTAGTGGATTTGTTATCAACCGGCAAATTAACATAAACCAAGAAGAGCTATCAGTAGCCACTCAGTTTTACAAAAAATATTCTGTTTAATGACTTCTCATAGAATGCAGTGTGTGTTTGTTATATTTATCAGAGTATAAATGGACACAAACTGCCAGTTTACTCCCCTTATGCAAATGAGTTCGCTTTCAAACAAAGGAACTTTCCCGCTTGATAATTGCACCTTTCTAGGTCGACAATCAATACTGAGTGTTTGCTGGATGAACAGATTAATTAATTGTAATATTAATTCAGCTACATTAAGTTAATTCACTTAACTGATCCAAATATTTATAATTAATTAAAATGAGTTATGATTAATTATTCTTATAAAATGGTTAGTTGCTGTCTTTGATTCTGACTGGTCAATAGCTGTGTTTATGACCGCTTCACCCAATGGTTCTGTGTATCACTACTACACAACACCCTTAGCAACCACTCTTAGCAACATAAACTATGTTCTCAACTGATATTGTTCATTGAAGCTTCCTGTATTATGTAAAAGAATATTGTGAGAAAAAGATCGGGTGAGCGAGCTTATTACCTGCATTCAGATTTAGCATTTTCCTTCAGGTCAGTCCTATGTTCATAATAAAAATCTATTTAAATGTCCAATGTATTATCTTGTCCTTTTAACAGTTAAGGGGTTTTCCCATGACTGACAACACTAGTCAAAGCATTTTTGCGTCTTGTTCCGTGTTCACAAAAATTCAGTCTTTTCAATTTAAAAGTCTTTGCTACTGACCGACACACTCATAAAGTCAGTCTTTGCCGCCATCTAATGGTGTAATAGGGGCCGTTCACACAGAACACGTTTTTCTATTCCAATGCGCTACTTTCCCATTGTTTTTCTATGTAAACTTGTGTCTTTTGCAGCGCCTCGCACATGAGCGCCGCGTTTTTAAGACGCCGTGTCAAGTTAAAAGAATTTCAACTTTTACACGCAGCGCCGCTCATCAATGACAGTTCCAAAACAGTGGACCAATCAGAAGAACTTGGAGGCGTGGCAAGCGTTGCGAGTTGGCATGACAACTGTTTTGTATAATGGCAACATGGCAGAGGAGGCACTCATTATTATCTTATTTTCTTTTTTTCCATGTCAAAACTTGTATCTGTCAATTCTGCTATTTGCCTATTATTTTCGTTATTGTTGTAATTGCATCACTTCTCAAAGGCGCGTCTCGAGACTCTCGCGTTCTATGCTGCGCTTTTTTAAAACCACTCCTGAGCGCTGCATCTCACGTTTTTAGACGCAAAGACACGTTCTGTGTGAACGGCCCCTAATAATGTAAACTGCTGCTGACTGCTGTTCACAGTCAGGGACTATTTTTATCCAGCGGAAAGATGGCTTTATTTGAAAGTTTACTTCATGAAAGTTGCATTGATACATATTTTTGGCTTTAATATTTGTATTGTGTGGTAACCATTTTATAAAAGCAATAAGGTACTCGCCAGGCTGCTGTCACTTTAAGACCTGCCATACAGATCCATTATATTGTTACATATGCATTAAAACATAACTAACTGTGTTTACGTGAATACTTGCCAAGACTGGCATTTTGACATTATTTTGTGTGTATTTGACTGTTAAGCAGCAAAATACAACTCAATTTAGTACTGAGCGTCGGCTTTATGCTCATGTATTTTGGGTATGAGAACAAAATCTGCATGAATGAGTAAAATTATGTGCAATATGTGCAATCCCACGTCGAAATTCAAGCTTTCTAACACCAACAATATTCATCCAGAACAAATGAAACGAGTGAGAGAGGGGAGGTGGGTTTGTGTGTCAGCTAGCTGCCGGAAAGTTGAGAGAGCGAGAAAGCACAGCTGGTGTGATTATTCTGTGGAAATTGTGTATTGGAAGCGTTTCAGATATTTCAATATCGTTATGTATCAGAAATTGTAAAAAATTGTGTTTTTTTTGACAACATTGCTCTTAGTTTATTGTTTCAGATGCCTTTTTAAAAGACTACAATTGTATATTTAAAAGACTTTTTAAAAGACTACAATTGTATACAAATGTATATTTAGGCTATATATAAATTAAAATTTAACCCGCCAAAGTGGCTAGTAGGAGTGACTGCATTACATGCCACTGCTGAAATCCACCCGCATTTGGCGGGTGATAATGTCAAGCCCTGCTTGTAGCTACTTTAAGCTGACTGTTTTGTTGTTGTTGTTGTTGTTGTTGTTGTTTTTTACACAGTTTATTGTGTTAAGTTGCATTATTACGCCATTAGGTGGTGGCAAAGACTGACTTTATGAGTGTGTCGGTCAGTAGCAAAGACTTTTACACTGAAAAGACTGAATTGTTGGTGAACATGGAACAAGACCCAAAAATGCTTTGACTAGTGCTGTCAGTCACGGGAAAACCCCTTAACTGTTAAAAGGGCAAGATAATACATCAGACATATAAACTGATTTTTTATTATGAACATAGGACTGACCTGAAGGAAAATGCTAAATCTGAATGCAGGTAATAAACTCGCTCAATCTATCTCTTTCTCACAATACTCTTCTAGTTCTATATAATACAGTAAGCTTCAATGAACAATATCAACTGAGAACAAACTGTTTACGTTGCTAAGAGTGGTTGCTAAGGGTGTTGTGTAGTGATACACAGAACCGTTGGGTGAAGCGGTCATAGCTGTGATTTATCATGAACAAAACACAGATATTGACCAATCAGTATCAAGGACAGGAGCTAACCGTTTTATAAAAACACATTAATATATTAATATTTGTTTATATAAAAAAATTTGAACAGCCCAAAGCATACATACAGGCCTATAGAATGGTGCATAAACAAATTTATTAGGGGAAAAAAATGACAAATAATCAATCAGCTCCATATCGGATTCCAAGTGATCAATGGCTTAGTGCATTCCATTTAAGCACATTTATGGGGTTTACAATATAATTTACATTCTATACTATATATTTACACACTTTTAAGCCAACCTGTGGCCCCCTTGGAAGTTTGCTGAAGCACCCTGGTTGAACATCACTACCACAGAGTATGATAGGTTAGTAGGCTGACTTTAGCAGTATGCTGAGATATTGGACTAACCGCAAACTAAAAAAGAAAAACAAAAAAACAAAGAATAAGAATATTTAAGTTGAGCACTTATAGCTTTAGTTATATAATGTGATAAGTGTATGATCTAAAAGATATGAAATCATGTAATGGCTGTCCATTACATCAGAAAGCCTTATGTAAAACTTTTCATGAAGATGTTCTGGTAGTAATCACAGCTTCCTATCAGCCGTTTAGTCTGATAACATGTTCTATCTCAGTCGTTTTAGTGAGGGTTATTTTGATCCTACAAAACTGCCTAACAAATGCAGAAGAAAATCCACCAGGTCACAGCAGTGGGGGAGTACAACAGCCAGTCATTCTTAAACCAAACCAGTGTTTGAAATGGAAGCACACTTGCTGTTTGCCAGCACGTGAATTCAGCTACAAAACTGCATAGGTTTGTTTAACACTACATAGCACGCATGCTTCCGGCACAGATGCTTAGTGTTTTGTCTGCTATGAGGGCTTGTTGACATGTCTTAAGTCACCTATTGTGCAGTTTTAGCATGTTTTATTATCCCAAGTTGTATTACATATGAAACAAGTGGAACAAAAATTGCTTTGAATGTGTTTGGTATCAAGGAGTGCATGACACTGACTTTAAGAACATTTACTGAGGTGCAACTCAAGAGGAAATGAGAAATAAACAGTATTTTCCCAAGGATATTGTGGACATTTGCCATCAGGCATGACACGTGTGTTTCACGTAAGCAAGTGCACGCGATTGAGAAAAGCAATGGGTGAAAGTTCATTTGGTCAGGAATGTTTATGAATTATCAATTTATCTATTAACAACACACTTTCCAACATTAACAAAAACTATTATGAACTTGCAGTTTGGTCTTGGTTTAAGTCAAGAGATCACAGTATAAGTCAAGCTCACTGGAAGTGATTTAAACTAAACACATAACATCCATTGTATTTGTAAGATACTTTTTCCATCATAATACTTTAAGAAGAGACAAACACAGTTTCAAGGCAGAACTTACAGACTTGTGTTCTTGTTCCAAACCTGAGACACATTGAACTCAGGAAGCTCTCTGGAGCCAAAACAAGCACAGAGATTGACAGTGTGGAGGGTGTTCCCCAAATAACACATCTCTCCAAAACCTGTGTGCTTCAAAAAAAAAAAAAAGTATAATTAAAGGGGAAACATCAACTTGTCAATACACTTAGAATCAACATTTTATAAATGTTTCTGCAAATATTTGTATTAATTGTGACAATTAAAATGAAAATAGGCCAAAAGCCTCTGGTTTAAAAGGTTGTGTAATATCTCCTCTGATTGTCCAGCTTGGTTATGCAGTTAGTAGTAACAGCAAAGAGGCTTTCAAAGTAAACTAATTATAGCACAATGTAAACTCTTGTAATTATAGATCCACTGATTTCCAGATTAAGCAATGGGAAATGAGTGGTTTTTTTTAGAAAGAGCCAATCCAATGGTTCATTTGGGAGCACTTCATTTTGTTAATTTAAGCGTTAACTTATACATAAATGTGACCTTCTTGCTGGCAGAATCACATTTAAGTAATTGTTTTATTGTTTTACCTCTAATAAACAACAAAAAAGGTGTCTGTGTACATACATAGAGGATAATATTGTGTATGTTTTATTTTTTGACTTTGAAACTGGCTTTAAATGTTAACAGTACTGTAAACTCAAATGCTTTCTAATTATCTTTCCATCTCATCTCTTTTATTTATCTGTATTTTTATTTTATATTGTAAGGATATATTTTGTATTTAGAAAATGCACTGGTGTGGGCAATAATACATGTAGGTCCTTTATTTGTGCTTCTGTAAAGTCACTTAATTATTAGAATTTAGTTTCAATTTGATTCTAGCCATGTGCTTAATCTGACTCCAATTTCAAATTATTTTAAAACTTAAATAGTTTTTCTTTATTTTGGATATTTGATTATCTCACAGTCACAAACTTTTTGTGACAAAAACTTTTTGTTCATCAGGTAAAATGTATCATGCCAGTTACATAATTATATGCTTTTTCTTTCGAGATTAGTTGGTTTATTGTGTTATTGCATGCTGTCTGTTCTTGTAGAAATTTGTGTATTCTGTTTTATCAGGAACTTCAGCCTTACAATATCTTTCTCAGAATCAGCTTTGAAAGTTTGCACCCAAATAATCACTTGATGGTGGGAATGTACTTCACCAAGTCCACCACTAGCATCAGAGGAACAGTCAATCCAAAATGATGGTCTTTTCTTAGGAGACTTGAACAAAGTGGTACAGCAATCACTTTTGTTATCAGATGTCTAAATCACATTGCATGTCATTACATAATCATCTTCAAACATCAGCAAATGTGATGCAACATCACAGGGATTATTTCCCCATGTGAAAAAAATCCATCAACATCCGTGACAAGAGCAACATTTAAGGAAAACAAACAGAACTGGCTGGAGTCTGGATGTCAGGGACCACAGTGGCGGTGGATTGGTTTAGATGATATCTTAACCCCTTTAGGCTGAGGGAACAAACGGAGACACACAGCAGAGAAAGCAAAGAAAATACATTTTCTTTGCTTTTGTAATTCAGAGTTAATATTTCATTGCATTTCATCTCACTCCATATACTGTACCTGCATATATGTTTTTTTCTTGAATTGGCCTTTGAATTAAATGGTCTTTGTCCAGTCATGTCTTGGCTGCTTCAGTTTTATTTTAGACCACAAGAGAAGGAAGTGATGTTGTCATCATGTCCATACCACAGAGTGGAGCAGCTCTCTTTGGCCCCATAACGATTATTTGTAGCGCAGTCTTATTATTTGAAATGATTTCTATCCAAAAAGTTCCCCAAAACAGAAATGCCACTCATGATTTAAAATGCAGTAGGCTTATTTGGAAAAAGGTGGATACTGGAAGCTAGCATAGCACTGATTTTAGAGTAAATACATAGTCTGCATAAAGTCCAAATAGGGTCCAAATATCCTAAAAGCAAAGAGCCACCTTGGAATTATAAGTTCTATCTGTATTCTGTTTTGAGATATTGAGTAAGGGTGCTCCGATCAGGATTTTTGGTCGATCATAGGTAGCAGTATCTGCCGATACCAATCACCAGTACCATTCTAATTGAAGCCTTCTTTTTATCCTGTAGAATTATTTATGGGAATGCACCAATCAGGATTTTTAGAACATTAATTCAGGGCCTGAATTTTATTTTGGAAAATCACGCTGTTTGTGAAATTACGTCTCACAGAAATGACTGTAAGTTATTTAATAAAGAAATACGAATTGTATCTCACCTTCATTATAATTATTTTACTTGCACCAGACAGAGATTGAGATTATGCCACTACATGCCATGCCATACATCTCACGCCAGTCTTTATGATCCAATCATTAGAAGCGATTATAGCGATCAGTAGCTAATCAATCGGAGCACCCCTAATATTGAGCTTCAACGTTTTTACATTCCATTCGACTTTTTATTTAGAAAACAAAAAGGTTCTATCTACAAAGTCCCAAAAATGTACACAACAACAACAAAAAACACACATAATGTAAATAAGTTGTCACAGAATAAGAATATGTGAACAACTCAATTGACAAAAATGTCAGATAGAACCCTATAATTCCAAGGTGACGAAATGGTGCTACACTCAGTGTGTGCCTTTATCTCCATACTGAAATCTTAGTTGGCCACAGGTAAAATATCAGGGCGCAGTGAGCCCAGAGACTATTGTGTACAACACTGTACACAAGTTTTTATAAGCTTAGATTAAAGTGTGCTATAAATGAACAGGTCTCATATACAGCTTATTCTCACTTAATATGGAGTATTCAAAACATCACGACAACAAGCGGATTGTAGATAGAGCTACCAAATCCAAAATGTTTTGAACTTTTCCTCCTCCAACCACACTTGGAGCTGATCGTAAACACACATGACCACACTGCATTCATACTAGTGTAAAACACTCATCAGTTTGAACAACAGTGAAGGACTGTCTACTCACCTGTCAATCAACCACTGAGCTAAAACAAGAGATAAAACTTTGCTGGTGTTGTGCTGATTTCTGTGACCTAATGAATTACATGACCATTGTAGGAGCTGTATTGAGCTAATCCTAATCCCAGACTTGATGAAACTTCAGTATGTCTGATATCAACATCATGTGAAGCTCTTCTAAAGTACATTGTGTAACCCCTCTACCCAGGTCCTACTCACCGGGCCTCGAACCTGGGTCTCTGGCGTGGGAGTCAGATGCTCTAACAAGGAGGCTAAAGGTTGCAACCTCTAGCGTCAGTCGCTAAAGCATCTCTTGAGATCAGAGGAGTGAGGTTTATTCACACAGCGACTACTAGCTGGCCTCCGTTACACTCACTCCCCTAAACTTCACTCCCATCCGGGTCACGGCACTAGTGTAACGCTTCTCATCCGACAGCACATAAATCACTGGTGGACACAGAGAACTGCGTTTCATGCGTTGTTTACTGTAACACAACAAGGAGAAAAGGAGAATCATATCCTCTAGCAACAGTGGGCATTTATACTCATATGCATCTAAAAGAGCAAAAGAAATGAGAGATTCACCTGTGTTTGATTCTGTCACGGTTCAGAATTGTTGTGTGTGTATGTGTGAGTGTGAGTGAATTATTGTGTGGGCGTCACCCATTATGGTCTGATTGCGATCTGTTGCCAGCCGTGTCTTGTTAGTGCTTGTTATAAAATGTGCGTGTCTACATGTCGTCTTTGTCAGTTCGTTGCAGGCTGTCCCGGTGTCGTGCACTCTGTTTGTCTCTTCCTGGTTCCTGGATTTCTGGACTGTTGTCGTGTGCCCTGCTTTCTGGGTTGGATTATCCTTGGTCTCTGATACCCATTGCAGCGCTGCGCCACCCAGCTCTTCTCACTCTGCACGCCACCTTTTCTGCACGTCTCAGTCTCTGCATCGACTGTCCATTTGGAGTGAAGTTATTGTACAGCGTATTCTGTCAATAAATATTGTTATACTTGCAGTTGGATCCTCTGTCTGTGCTCATTTCCTGACAGAACGAACTGACCAAGAATGGATCCAGCAAGGTCGTCGGATCTTCAGGAGTATTTGAGCAAGAGCGCTCAACGGATGGATCAGCAGGACGAGCAGGTGATGGCCACTGCTCGTGCCGTTCAGGTGTTGGTGGCGCAGGTGGCCAAGCTCTCTACCCAGGTTTTACATCTCTCATCTCCCACTGCGCCAGCTCCACCGTCTGTTCCCCACCCATCCACCAACATCAACAGTCAGCAAGAACCACGTATTCCTGCACCAGAGAGGTATGCTGGAGAACCAGATGCTTGTAGAGCCTTTTTAACAAAGTGCTCTATTTATTTCTCTCTGCAACCTAATACATTTTCTTCTGAGGAGTCTAAAGTAGCGTTGGTCATGACGCTATTGTCTGGACGCGCGGCGTTATGGGGAACAGTGGTGTGGGAGAACAACCATCCGTGCTGCTCCTCGTTCCAAGCCCTGTCACAGGAGATGAGGCGGGTGTTCGACCATTCGGTGGCGGGACGGGAGGCCGCTCACGGACCTGCGGCAGGGAATTTGACCAGTTTCTGACTACGCCATCGAGTTCCGCACCCTGGCGGCGGAATGTAAGTGGAACGAGGAGGCGCAGTGGGATATGTTCCTGCATGGGTTGGCCGACCGTGTTCAACAGGAGATCTACCCGTTGGATTTGCCCACCAGTCTCAATGGACTTACTGAGCTCGCGCTACGAGTGGATGGCCGTTTACAAGAACGCGCGGAGCGCAAGAGGCCAGCAGCGCGCGTTGAAGAACTGGATGACGTGGGAGTCGACGGAGGTAACACGGTCGGTCCCCCGTGTTTGTGTTTATACTGTGGTGGAGCTGGACACTTTCTAGAGGAATGTCCCGTAAAAGGCAGAGCCCGACAGTAGGACCGAGGTTACTGTCGGGTGGTTTTTCCCTGGAGAAATCCTCGTCTGCGACACTCCTCCCGGTGAGACTGCAATGGGTATCGGGGCATCACATCTGCCAGGCTCTGGTCGACTCGGGGGCAGAGGGTAGCATCATGGACCACGATCTGGCAATGCAGCTGCACATACCCATTCGCCCTTTGGAACGTGCCATATCTGTTCTCGCCCTTAACGGACAGAAACTACCCAGCTTTCCTGTAGCTCAGTGGTTAGAGCGTGGCACTAGCAATGCCAAGGTCATGGGTTCGATCCCAGATGCACATACTCAGATACAAATGCAATGTAAGTCGCTTTGGATAAAAGCGTCTGCCAAATGCATAAATGTAAATGTAAATGTACCCACCATCACACACGCCACAGAGCCATTAACCGTCATCACATCCGGTAATCACACTGAACAGTTGTCATTTTTCATCTCCAGATCTGTACTTCATCCATCGTCTTGGGACATCCGTGGCTGGTGAGACACAAGCCCAGGATCGAGTGGGGCCAGAGGTCCGTGGCGGAGTGGAGCCAGCACTGTCATGCGTCTTGTTTGTTGTCTGCTTGTTCTTCTGTGTCTCATTCTGTGTTACAGGAGGAGTCGGTGAATCTGTCAAACGTGCCTGTGGAGTACCTCGACCTGAAGGAAGTGTTCAGTAAGTCCCGGGCTGCTTCTCTCCCTCCGCATCGTCCCTACGACTGTGCTATAGACTTAGTGCCAGGGTATTCTGCGCCTAAAGGCAAGTTATATTCACTTTCTAATCCAGAAAGGGAGGTCATGGAGAAATACATTTCTGATTCTCTGGCAGCTGGGATCATCCGCCCTTCCTCGTCTCCCGCGGGGGCAGGTTTTTTTTTCGTGGGTAAGAAGACGGGTCGCTGCGGCCATGCATTGATTACAGAGGACTGAACAACATCACGGTAAAGATACTTATCCTTTGCCGTTGATGTCTTCTGCCTTTGAACGGCTGCAGGGCGCGTCTCTTTTCACGAAATTGGACCTGCGCAACGCTTATCATTTGATTCGCATTAGGGAGGGGAATGAGTGGAAGACGGCTTTTAACACCCCTAGAGGGCACTTTGAATACTTGGTTATGCCCTTCGGCCTTTCCAACTCGCCCGCCGTGTTCCAAGCACTCGTTAATGACGTGTTGAGAGACATGGTTGATCAGTTCATTTATGTCTACCTGGACGACATATTGATATTTTTTCTTCTTCTCCAGGAACATGTGCAACACGTCAGACGAGTGCTCCAGAGGCTGTTAGAGAATGGCTTTTTGTCAAGGCGGAGAAGTGCGTTTTTCATGCACAGTCAGTTCCATTTTTGGGTTATATCGTGTCGTCCGAGGGGGTGCGCAAGGATCCTGATAAGGTTAAGGCTGTGGTGGATTGGCCAATCTCAGATTCCCGCAAGGCCCTGCAGAGGTTTTTGGGATTCGCCAATTTTTACCGGTGTTTTATTCGCAATTTCAGCCAACTAGCCACTCCTCTGACTGCCTTGACCTCCACCGCAACGGTGTTCAGGTGGTCTGATGCAGCCGATGCTGGATTTTCCAACCTCAAAAGGCGCTTTGTTTCGGCTCCCATTCTTGTCGCCCCTGATCTGTCACGTCAGTTTGTGGTGGAGGTTGATGCGTCAGAAGTGGGGGTAGGTGCAGTTCTATCCCAGTGTGCCACCGCGGACGATAAGATGCATCCTTGCGCATTTTTCTCCCACCGTTTATCCGCTACCTAACGCAATTACGACATTGGTAACAGGGAGCTGCTGGCAGTCAAATTAGCTTTGGAAGAGTGGCTTCACTGGTTGGAGGGTTCGGGGGTACCTTTCATCGTCTGGACTGATCATAAGAACTTAGAGTACATCAGATCCGCTAAACGACTAAACTCTAGGCTGGCTCGGTGGGCTCTGTTTTTCGGTCGTTTTGATTTTTCTCTATCTTATCGTCCCGGGTCTAAAAACATCAAGCCCGATGCTTTATCTCATGTTTTTGATCGTTCCGAGTGCCCGTCCACTCCCGAGTGTATTTTACCTGAGAGACTCATTGTCTCTTCACTCACGTGGGAGGTTGAGTCGAAGGTCCGCACGGCCTTAGAAGGGGTAACGCCCCTTCTAAGAGGTTATGTTCAGACGTTATCCGATGGGGCCATGATTCCAATCTGGCTTGTCATCCAGGGGTTAGCCGTACCAATTTTTTGGTTAAGCAACGATTCTGGTGGCCCTGCATGGCTCGCAACGTTCGCAATTTTGTTTTGGCTTGCTCTGTCTGCGCTCGTGGTAAGACTTCCAATCGTTCCCCAGAGGGGGGCTTCTTCAACCGCTGTCTGTCCCTTCGAGACCCTGGTCCCACATAGCACTAGATTTCGTCACAGGCCTCCCTCCTTCACAGGGTAATACGGTGATTTTGACCGTAGTGGACCGGTTCTCGAAGGCAGCACATTTCATCCCCTTGCCCAAATTATCCACTGCCAAGGAGACAGCGGTTACTGTCATTAATCATGTCTTCCGTATTCATGGCCTCCTGGTAGACGTGGTTTCTGACAGGGGATCCCAATTTACCTCCAAATTCTGGAAGGAATTTTGTCGTTTACTGGGAGCGACTGTTAGTTTGTCGTCTGGGTTCCATCCCCAGAGTAACGGGCAAGCTGAGAGAGCCAACCAGGATTTGGAGAGAACGTTGCAATGTCAGGTAGCTCAGAATCCTTCCTCCTGGAGTCAGCAGCTTCCTTGGGTGGAGTACGCGCAAAACTCGTTACCAGTGTCGGCTACGGGCCTGTCGCCTTTTCAGTGTAGTCTAGGTTACCGGCCACCTATCTTTCCTAGTCTGGAATCCGAAGTCGCGGTCCCCTCCGCTCACGCCTTCGTCCAAAGGTGTCGTCACACATGGAGAAGAGCCCGGGAGACTCTCCTTCAGGTGGGAGCGTGCACCAAGGCCCAGGCCGATCGCCACCGGCTGAAGCCTCCCGTATATGTCGTCGGTCAAAAAGTGTGGCTTCCTTCCAAGAACATTCCACTCCGCTCCGTAAGTAATAAGTTGGCACCCAAATTCATTGGCCCATTTACTGTCACCAAGATTCTTAGTCTGGTGACAGTCCGCCTCAAATTCCCCCCAGCGTACCATAGAATTCATCCCGTGTTTCACGTGTCTAAAATCAAACCTGTTTTTCATTCGAACATTAATCCGCCGGTTCTGGTTCCCTGTTACAATGGCAGGTAATGCATTAAAATAGAAGATAATTCTGCACGGAACATCATGGTTGTGCTTCTATTAAAGGGGGTCATGACATAAGAAATCAAATTTGCCTTTTGACATATAAGAGGTCTTTGTACCATTAAAACATCCTACAAGTTTCATAGCTTAAAACATCCTCTTTGTTATAAACAAAGAATTTATTTAACCAAGCTCTAAAAACAGCTTGTTTGGATATTGGGGGATTTGTGACATCACCATAGGCCCCGCCTATAAAATGTATATATAAAACATATATATAACATATATATCACACACACACGAATACAATTCATGGAAAGATGGCAAAAATGAAATGTATTAAACATATACTTAATAAAAACAGAGAAATATATGTCATTAATATCCATAAAGTAAGTAAAATAGCCATTTTGTTTAAATGAAGGAAATGTGAACTCCCTATGGAAGTTTTTTCCTAACAAAATTAAAATGAAAATTCAAATGCTTAAAAAGATCAAATAACAAATCAAAGTTTCAAAATAGCTGCTCAAATGATAAATCAAATGCCATTTCATTTCCTCATTCAGGGAAGCATGAACTGTATCAAAAATCAAATTAAAACAAATTTTTAATTTTCATTATCAACCCAGCATAAACCTGTCATAATTAAATCTATAATTCAATGCTCAAATGATATATCAAATGCTCAAACCAACATTGCAAACGGCAAATCAAATGCTCAAACGGACATCGCAAATGATAAATCAAATGCTTAAATTGACACTGCAAATGATAAATCAAATTCAACTGAGGCGTGTCAATCAAGTGGCGTGTGGGCGGAGTTTTGAGGCGTAAGAGAGACTTTCTTGTGTGCAGTTTGGGTAACTGCCACACTTGAGTAAAAAATATGATTCTGTAAAACATAATAATGAGAAACTTTCTCGTAATTATGACATTTTCTCATAATAATGACTTAGCTTCTCATAATACGTCTCTCATATTACTTCTAAGCATGCGGACCAGAAGGAAGTGGCACGCTGGCGACATCCGCTGGTCAAAACCGTGTAAAAGGCGTGAACACAGTAGGCATAGTTAGTAGTTTTCGTCAAAATCAGTGTAATATATAAAGTGTTATCTACAATCTATCAATAAATAACATTAATGATAAATGATAAGCAGGCCTATAGGCCATTCATTTTTTGCACCTATTTTGTGTATCAACAAGTCAATACTTTTTTTAAATAATAATGTACAACTTTACACACAGCACTCACTGATAGAAAAATTGTTTTACTGTATACAGTAAAACATTCTGTCATTTATTACTCACCCTCATGCCGTTCCACACCCGTAAGACCTTCGTTAATCTTCGGAACGCAAATTAAGATATTTTTGTTGAAATCCGATGGCTCCGTGAGGCCTGCATAGGGAGCAATGACATTTCCTCTCTCAGTATCCATAAAGGTACTAAAAATATATTTAAATCAGTTCATGTGAGTACAGTGGTTCAATATTAATATTATAAAGCAACGAGAATATTTTTGGTGCAACAAAAAAACAAAAACAAAATAATGACTTATTTAGTGATGGCTGATTTCAAAACACTGCTTCAGGAAGCTTCGGAGTGTTATGAATCAGTGTCGAATCATCGGTTCGGAGCGTCAAAGTCACGTGATTTCAGCAGTTTGGCAGTTTGACACGCGATCCGAACCATGATTCGACACAGAAGAATCATAACACTCCGAAGCTTTCTGAAGCAGTGTTTTGAAATCGTCCATCACTAACCAAGTCGCTATTTTGTTTTTTTGGCGCACCTGTGGCGGTCACGGAAAGACCGCACGTTTAACATGGACTTAACATGGACGTTGGACACATACACATACATACACACTCATACAGAGACTGTTTATTGATACAAGAGTTTATTAGGGTTACTAATTAAATGAGTGAATTAAATACCTGTGAAAATCTGTTTTATTATTTCGTGCAGTATTGTTTGTCCCATGATTTTTAGAGTCCCGACGGGAAACAGCGGCGGGAATTGTTGTTACCATTACAGCACCAAAAAATATTCTTGTCGCTTTATAATATTAATATTGAACCACTGTACTCACATGAACTGATTTAAATATGTTTTTAGTACATTAATGGATCTTGAGAGAGGAAATGTCATTGCTGGCTATAGAGGCCTAACTGAGCCATCGGATTTCAACAAAAATATATTTGTGTTCCGAAGATTAACAAAGGACTTACAGGTGTGGAACGGCATGAGGGTGAGTAATAAATTACATTATTTTCATTTTTGGGTGAACTAACCCTTTAATGTATCTTCCAGAGCCTCATCACGTCTCAGCAGATCTTCCAGAGCCTCACCACGTCATGTCTGCCACCCAAGAGTCACGTCTTGTTGAGGTTGTTATACCGCAACTCTCCTCTGTTCTGTCAGGGGGAACCCGTCATCGAGCGTCAGAGGTTGGAATCCAGCGTGGAGGATCCACCACTAGTGTCAGTACACACAGCTGGTATCCCCAAACCAACTCATGTTAACTCTCCTGCTCCTGAACTGACTCCCCTGTCCGCCACTGAATCTCCAGAGGTGGCGGCATATGCTGCAGAACCTCACAAGGTGGTGGTGCTCGCTTCAGCTCCTTGCGTGGTGGTGGTGTCCAGCAATGCACTCTCAGCCGATGAACTCTTGTCTAGTCCTGAATTGGCCACGGAGGCCGTCTGTAAACTCTTGTCCTGTCTCGACCCAGCCGCAGAAGCGGTCTATGAAATTTCTGCCTGTCCAGCTATGGTCACTGAGGCTGTCTTTGAACTCTCTGCATGTCATGTCCCAGCCACAGAAGCCGCCTTTGATCTCTCTGCCTGTCCAGATAAGGCCGAAAAAGCTGTTTGTGAGCTTTCTGCCTGTCCAGCTACGGCCAAAAAGGCCATGTGTGATATCTCTGCCTTTCCTGTTTCGGCCAAAGAGGCCGCTCATGAACTCACTGTGTTCCCTGCTCTAAAGACTATCTATGAACTGTGTGAGCTCCCCATCTCGGCCCTTGGGGCCGCAAATAAACTGTCTGTGTTTTATGTTCCAGCTCCTCTAGCATCTCCTACTCTGCCGTGGCTTATATAGCTTCTCCGTGGTGGTCTTCTGCTTCGTTCTGGTGGTCTTCAGCCCTGCTTGCTCCTCCGTGGTGGTCTTCTGCTCCACCGTGGGGGCCTTCAAGCCCATCTGCACTACTGTGGTGGTCATCTGCTCCGCTGTGGGGGTCTTCAAGCCTGTCTGCACTACTGTGGTGGTCGTCTGCCCCACCATGGGGGTCTTCAAGCCCGTCTGTGCTGCTGTGGTGGTCATCTGCTGCACCATGGTGGTCTTCAAGCCCATCTGCGCTGCTGTGGTGATCATCTGCTCTGCCGTGGGAGTCTTCAAGCCAGTCTATGCTGCCTTGGTGGTTGTCTGTTCCGTCGTGGGGATCTTCAAACCCATCTGCACTGCTGTGGTGTTCATCTGCTCTACCATGGGGGTCTTCAAGCCCATCTACTAGACCCCCTGTTCAACCTGCTCCGCCCTGGCCTCCTGCACAGCTTGCACCACCCTGGTCATCTGCCCGGCCTGATTCACCCTGGCCACCTGCCCAGCCTGAGAATGGATTTACATTTTCATTCAGCCTGTCTGAGGTTTATGTTTGTGAAACTCAGATCACATTTTTATGCACTGTTGTAAATTTAGAAGTTAAGTAAAGTTAATGGAAAATAAGCTAATGTGCATTCTAAAACAATTCTGATTCTAATTCAGATAATTAGTTTTAGAATTATTAATTGAGTTAATGTTCGTTAAGGATTTTGAATGTTAAAATAGAGGTCTCCTGGAAAAAAGGTTGGGAACCACTGGCTTATACTATACCGCGCTGTGGGTGCTGGATGATTACTGACGTACAGCATTACTGACGTACAGGAGAGTTCTTGGAACATTAGAATATCATTAGGGGAATGTTAGTATAACGTTAGAATAACGTTATAGGAATGTTAGAATAACCTTAGGGGAACATTGGAATAATGTTGGAATAACGTTAGGAGAACGTTAGAATTACGTTATAGGAACATTAAAATAATGTTAGAGGTACGTTAAAATAACATTATAATAACGATAGTGTCACGATCTGGGTTGTAATATTTCAAAAGCACGACGAAGGAGATATCTTCAATAACATTTAATGGAAAAAGACAAACTCAAAATGTGACAGTTAGGGGAACTTTACAATAACGTTAGGAGAATGTTAATATAATGTTAGAATAAGGTTAGGAAAATGTTATAAACAATAAATAAAGACAAGATGGTTTGTAATACTGATTATAGTCCTCCATACATCCGTTTTCCATACCGCTTATAATATACTGTGTCACGGGTGTGCTGGATGATTACTTAAGTACAGCGGAGTAATGATATCGGAGTAAAGAGGTTAGGGGAACGTTCTAGGAATGTTAGAATAACATTAGGGGAATATTAGAATAACGTTCTACAAACCAAAAACTAATGTTCTATTTCCGTTAAGAAAACTTTCCTGGCTAACCAAAAACAAACCGTAAAAAAGAACATTCTGGCAACCAAAAATTGTCAGCTGGGCCCCAGCAAAAACAGAACATTCCCCTAACATTAGTATTCGGTTCCCATTTGGTTATTTTTTTATTTTTTTATTTATTTTTTGAAAATCAAATAAAAAAGTTCTGGGAACATTCTTTTTAGGTTTTATTTTTGCAACCAAAAAATAATGTTTCCAGAACGTTGCAGTGTGGTCATCTTTCAATAACCTAAAAAATAATTTATATAGAGCGTTTATTATAACATTAATGATAAGCCTCCATACATCCAATTTCCAAACATTAGGAGAACTTTAGAATTACGTTATAGGAATGTTAGAATAACATTGGAACGTTAGAATAACATTAAGGGAACATTAAAATAACATTAGGGGAACGCTAAAATAAGGTTAGAATAATTTTAGAATAACGTTAGGGGAACGTTAGTATAATGTTAAGGGAATGTTATAATAACATTAGGAGAACGTTAAAATAATGTTAGAATAATGTTAGAATAACATTAGAATAACGTTAAGGGAATGTTAGAATAACGTTAGGAGAATGCTAGAATTACGTTATAGGAACATTAGAATAACATTAGGGAACGTTAAAATAACGTTAGAATAATTTTTGATGTGGAACGTTAGGGGAACGTTAGAAAAACTTTATTATAATGTTAGGGGAATGTTAGTATAATGTTAGAATAATGTTAGATTAACGTTAAGGGAATGTTTGAATAACGTTAGGGGAATGTTAGAATAACATTAGGGGAATGTTAAAATAACATTAGAATAATGTTAGATTAACGTTAGGGGAACATTAGAATAACGTTAGGGGAATGTTAGAATAACATTAGGGGAATGTTAAAATAACATTAGAATAATGTTAGATTAACGTCAGGGGAACGTTAGAATATTCCTATAACGTAATACTATTCCTATAACGTAATACGGGGAATGTTAAAATAACATTAGAATAATTAGATTAACGTTAGGGGAACGTTAGGGGAATGTTAAAATAACATTAGAATAATGTTAGATTAACGTTAGGGGAACATTAGGGGAATGTTAGTATAACGTTAGAATAATGTTAGGGGAATGTTAAAATAACGTTAAGAGAATGTCGTATTACGTTAAAGGAAGTAGAATAACATTAGGGGAATGTTAGAATAACGTTAGGGGAACATTAGAATAACATTATAATAACGTTAGAGGAATGTTAGAATAACGTTATGAGAACATTAGTATTACGTTATAGGAATGTTAATAACGTTAGAATAATGTTAGAATAAATTAGGGGAACGTTATTCTAATGTTACGTTCTAACGTTATTCTAACGTCCCCTAACGTAATCTAAATTATTCTGTTATTTTATGTTAGAATAATGTTAGATTACGTTAGGGGATGTTAGATTATCGTTAGGGGAGCGTTAGAATAACATTAGAATAACATTAGGGGAATGTTTGTTGAAAAGTCGTTATTTTTTTTGTTTTTGCTTACAAAAAGTATTCTCGTTGCTTTATAATATTAAGGTTGAACCACTCTAGTCACGTTGACCATTTATCAATGTCTTTTAATACCCTTCTGGACCTCAAAAGAGCAGTGTCATTGCTGCTTACCTGTGGATCAGATTGCAGTGTGGTCATCTTTCAATAACCTAAAAATAATTTATATAGAGCGTTTATATAACATTAATGATAAGCCTCCATACATCCAATTTCCAACATTAGGAGAACTTTAGAATTACGTTATAGGAATGTTAGAATAACATTGGAACGTTAGAATAACATTAAGGGAACATTAAAATAACATTAGGGGAACGCTAAAATAAGGTTAGAATAATTTTAGAATAACGTTAGGGGAACGTTAGTATAATGTTAAGGGAATGTTATAATAACATTAGGAGAACGTTAAAATAATGTTAGAATAATGTTAGAATAACATTAGAATAACGTTAAGGAATGTTAGAATAACGTTAGGAGAAGCTAGAATACGTTATAGGAACATTAGAATAACATTAGGGAACGTTAAAACGTTAGAATAATTTTTGATGTGGAACGTTAGAGGAACGTTAGAAAAACTTTATATAATGTTAGGGGAATGTTAGTATAATGTTAGAATAACGTAGGAATATTAGAATAACATTGGGGAATGTTAGGGGAACGTTAAAATAATGTTAGGGGAACATTAGTATAACGTTATAGGAATGTTAAAATAACGTTAGAATAATGTTAGATTAACGTTAAGGGAATGTTTGAATAACGTTAGGGGAATGTTAGAATAACATTAGGGGAAGTTAAAATAACTTAACGTTAGGGGAACATTAGAATAACGTTAGGGGAATGTTAGAATAACATTAGGGGAATGTTAAAATAACATTAGAATAATGTTAGATTAACGTTAGGGGAACGTTAGAATATTCCTATAACGTAATACTATTCCTATAACGTAATACGGGGAATGTTAAAATAACATTAGAATAATGTTAGATTAACGTTAGGGGAACGTTAGGGGAATGTTAAAATAACATTAGAATAAGTTAGATTAACGTTAGGGGAACATTAGGGGAATGTTAGTATAACGTTAATAATGTAGGGGAATGTTAAAATAACGTAAGAGAATGTTAGTATTACGTTAAAGGAATGTTAGAATAACATTAGGGGAATGTTAGAATAACGTAGGGGAACATTAGAATAACATTATAATAACGTTAGAGGAATGTTAGAATAACGTTATGAGAACATTAGTATTACGTTATAGGAATGTTAATAACGTTAGAATAATGTTAGAATAACATTAGGGGAACGTTATTCTAACGTTACGTTCTAACGTAACGTTATTCTAACGTTCCCCTAACGTTAATCTAACATTATTCTAATGTTATTTTAATGTTAGAATAATGTTAGATTATCGTTAGGGGAACGTTAGAATAACATTAGGGGAATGTTAGTATAACGTTAGAATAATGTTAGGGGAATGTTAAAATAATGTTAAGAGAATGTTAGTATTACGTTAAAGGAATGTTAGAATAATGTTAGGGAACATTAGAATAACATTATAATAACATTAGAGGAATGTTAGAGTAACGTTAGTATTACGTTATAGGAATGTTAATAACGTTAGAATAATGTTAGAATAACATTAGGGGAACGTTAAAATAATGTTAGAATAATGTTAGATTATCGTTAGGGGAGCGTTAGAATAACATTAGAATAACATTAGGGGAATGTTTGTTGAAAAGTCGTTATTTTTTTTGTTTTTGCTTACAAAAAGTATTCTCGTTGCTTTATAATATTAAGGTTGAACCACTCTAGTCACGTTGACCGTTTTATCAATGTCTTTTAATACCCTTCTGGACCTCAAAAGATGCAGTGTCATTGCTGCTTACGTGTGGATCAGATACCCTTGGATTTCACCAAAAATATCTTAATTTGTGTTCTAAGGACAAAAGAAGGTCTTACAGGTTTGGGACAACATGAGGGTGAGTACTTAATGACAGAAATTTCACTTTTGGGTGAACTAACCCTTTAAGGGAACGTTAGAATAACGTTAGGAGAATGTTAGAATTACATTATAGGAACGTTAGTTCTAATTTGATTTTTGATACAGTTCATGCTTCCCCGAATGAGGAAATGAAATTGCATTTGAGCATTTGATTAATCTTTGAGCAGCTATTTTGAAACTTTGATTTATTATTTGATCTTTTAAGCATTTGAATTTTCATTTTAATTTTGTATGAGAAAAACTTCCATACCCTAGATTTAATTCACAAATGTACAGTATAATATTCTAATACTTAATTTTTCCTCCATAATTTTAAGTATACTGCTCTGACCCTTCTTGGCACAGAGTGTACAAGTTCATGACAAATTGTCACATCTGTCCTGTTTAACTCCAGGATGATGACCTTTTTAAATGTCCTGATCTTTAATGGGGAGTGTTGCTCAACTCGTCTCGACAGAATCCCCCACAGGCGCTAAGAAATAAGTCTCCTGACAGTTCTCTCCAAAGTGGTTCTATTGTTGTCAGCATTAAGTCTGAGAATGATCAGTGGGCTATATAACACTTTATTTGTCAAGAAATTACTTCTCTTTAAATGTTTTTGGTTCAACACTTACATGTTGATCAAAAATTGCCTTAAACGTACACCAGGGGGGTATTCCAGAAAGCAGGTTATGTGACATACCTGGGTATGTTTAAGAGTAAGTAAGCGGATAACCTCAACTTTCGGTTCCAAAAACGGAGGTAACTTTTAGGGTATGTAAGTAACCATAGCAACTTGCTCTCTGAACATAACCTGCTCCGGAGCAGGTTATGTTAAAGGGTTAGTTAGTTTAAGAGGAATTCAGATGCATGTATATATCAATATGGTTATATTAATGTATCTAAATTTATTATATAGTTACAGTTATATACAAATGTTATATTATACAATATATAACTGTTTATTCAATTCTAATATATGAATGTATTTTATTGTCATCTCACACATGGATCTGCTTTTTATCCTTTATAACAGGACATTTTCTATGCTATAATTTCTATAATAAAAACAATCATATATGTGATATCTTATTTAATAATTAGCATCAAACAATATTAAGAATAAAAAATGATTGCATAACCACCAATAGGTGGTGATGTGCACCAAGTAGGTTATGTAAATCGCCATTAAACAAAAGAAGAAGAATGAAGTAGAATGGCGCGCTTTTCTAGCGTCTGTTTCCATGGTCATCAATTCGTCGCTCTGTTGAGAATGTCTTGTGTGTTAACCGGGAACATACTCTGGGTTGGCTGAACTTACTCCCGGACGCATTTTTGGAACCAGCATACCACGAGTAAGCAAGGTTTGGGTTAATCAACCGAGAGTTCAGGGTATATGTGACAGTAAGTTAACCCTGCTTTCTGGAATACACCCCAGAACATTTTTATTTGTTTTATTTAGTAACTTTCAGGAGGGTGTTCTCATTTTTGCAACACAAAATTTTATCACTTTGTTAAGAAAATTTTATTTTCCTGAATAACTCTGACATGCGTCTTTGGAAATTGGAACATTATATCTCTAAAGAAACCCTAACCTGATCTAATAAAGAGTAATTGCTGAATTTGTTAAGTTTCAGACGGGGTGTACTCATTTATGCTGTGCACTGTATAAAAATATAAATATATAAAGTTGTTTATTTATTAACATCATAAGTGAAGCTCAAAGAACATATTAAAACCATAAAAAATCCATATCATAAACACTTTAAAGACCAAGAATGCCTGGGAGAAACGGTGCTTTCGGTGAGATTTTTTCACGCTTTATTTAACGTGTCTGACCACTAGTGATTAGATCAACTGAGACGAATCCTAATACCAGGTGTAAACATGGCCTTTGTGTCAGTCACCTCCTCTCTCTTTTTCTAAAAGTATTTCTGTCTTGAGAGCTCACAGCTGACTTGACACTAAAGTAGGTCTTAGCGCAGAGAAAATTCACAGACTGTTTTACAAGGACAATAGGCCTAACTTGAAATTATTTGTGAATTTCTTATCGTTTGTAGCTTATGTAGGCCTATTAATTTCTCGATAAAAGCACCATTAAAATTAAAACATTTCAAACTAATATTTACCCAGACATTATAATGTAAACACACTTTCTTCTGGGCATAAACAATGTAGTTAATACAGCATCTGAGAGACCCTAGTCCTCTTTAGTCCTTCATTATAAATTTATTCCTGCTGGAAGGTCATTAAAGTCACTCTGCTCTCACTACTAGTGCTGTCTGTAAGTCTGCTTGAAAGGGTAGGCCTACTCTTCAGCTACCAGATTTATTTTAGTTTTATTTGGCTCTCAGTCAAAAACACTGTCAGTGAAATTGGCCGTTCAGATGGGAATCAATTCATAGGGTTGTGCTGCAAATTCCTAAAGGACCTTAGGGTGCCATTAATATTTTTACTTTGAATTACTTGAGGAGACAAGCTGCTGGTGCAGTAAGGCGGCTTGTAAAAGGGCATCAGATGAAAGAGTGATTGTAATCTAATAAGACATGTTTTTGTCACTTTTGTAAGAGTGTAACTGATGAACAAGACCGTTATTCACTGTTCTTCTTTGTTTCGGAACCAGTCCGTTTTAACCCTTTAGTTCATATAAACGGCAATCGCGCTCGGATCCAAGACAAAACAATCGCTCCGAGATCGCCAGAACGAGGTGGTTTCTGCCCGACTGAAAACGAACTCTGGAGCGGTTCGTTTGAAGTGAGAAAGCAACCCAACGGACCAACGAACCATGCGGTATCATAATTTAACGGTAAAATGTGTTATATAAAAAGCAACAGTCTGATTCTGTTAGCTTTCTGTTTGGCTCCTCTTAATCTTAAAATGTTGTGTAATTGCTCTTCTTCGTTCATTGCAAGAATGCTGTCGTCGGGATAAACAGATAAAGCCACAATAAGCCCGCGGAGCGAACTTGTATCCAACTTGAATGACGCAGAGGAACGTAAACAGGTGAACTCTGACCAATAAGAGGACAGATTTACTCACATGTGTGACTTGCATAAACACATTTTTGAAATGTTGCCTTGCGAGAGTGAACAGAACAAAGAAGA
Organism: Culter alburnus; assembly: GCA_028476615.1. NCBI lineage: Eukaryota > Metazoa > Chordata > Actinopteri > Cypriniformes > Xenocyprididae > Culter > Culter alburnus. Next base: position 830,371 of record JAOTNS010000418.1, read on the forward strand.
AAATGCAACATTGTAACAGATTAAGTCCCTGTTTCGGAACAAAGCAAACAATCTACAGGTCTGAAAACGCCAGACTATAGCCCGAAACATTCTGTACTTCCTTTGAATCAGCCTCCAAGCCTCGAAAATGAATTAGGTCCAGTAGGAAATAGAATTTAACTAACTAATTGTTCCAATAAAAATGCTGAAAGAAATATGATTGTATCTGTTATGTAATAAGAGTGTGTCACACTTCATTTGCGTCAATGCTTTGAAGTGAATACGGTACAGTAAACACCACTGAGCAAACAACGCCATCTTGGGGCTGCTGGAAGTAGCCTAAGCAATGTTCAGGTGTTGACTTTAATAGAAGAACATTAGCGACATCTACGGTGGAGTAGTTTAAATTACATATTGATCTACCCTTGACAAGACTGCATTTAGATTTACTATTATTAATATACAAGTATTATTATATTTATTTCTGTCTCTTCCTACGCAATATGGTGAATTCAGGTTGACTGGGACACTTTTTCCAGTCATCTCAATGGCAAAACGTGTCCCAATCACCCTGAATTTATATTCATATATATAGGGGAGAGCAGGGCATTAACAAACACTTTCTGACTTTCTCAGTTTGTGTAAATCCACTTAGGGTTCAGAGAATTTCTTTTGTTCCACATTAATTTCACACATCTGGTACAAATGTGTGGCTTTGTTTCATTAATACAGTGTATACTTTTTTTCTTTATTTACCCCGAAAGAAGGGAAGTGAAATGTGACAACATGCCCCATAGGTGAGGCACATTGTAACATGTGATGGGGCACATTGTAAAATGACCATATGACAGCTTAAAATGTTATCTGATTTAATGGGGAAAAAAAATATATACATGACAAACTAAAATATTTTGTCAATAAAATTTTTTTTAGAAATTCAAATTTTAACAATTTTGTAGTTTGACAATGAACACTCTGCTGAACATAGCTATAGCCTAGGTCAAAACAATACAGGCAAACATATGAAGAAACATATTCAACACAGAGGTGAACAAAACACTCCCCTCCCTCCACTCACAGAACAGGGGATAAATAGATGAGCCAGTACAAATGCTGTAAATTTCTTGAAATAATATTTTCAAAATGTTGAGGATCTTCCTCTCCGTCTTTATTCACCCTTTTTCCCCCCATGGTTTCTCAACAGAAATTCATAAAATTCATAAAAGTTAATTATGCCAATTATAACTGTATAGAACAGCATATAGTTCTAATAAAGGGCCACATTGTAACGCAGTGTTACAACAAACCCTATCTGCGCAACTGGAATTTAAATCTGGTTAGAGTCTTCTGCTAGTTAGTGAAGCATTAAAGAACTATTTACAACTGCTAAATAACAGATTAGAGATAAAAATAACATCAGATTTGTCTTATTTTAAATAAACATAAAAATATATATATGAAAAATTAACTTAAGAAATTTATTTTTAAATTACTTTTTACTTAATTAATTATTACTATTACTTTAATTAATTACTTACTTTTTTTTAAACCATGTGTGTTACAACTAACCCCGCGTTAGGTTGTGCCTCGCAGTGAAGCTGCACCAGCAACTACACAGTCACCAGTGAAGCTGCACAAGTTTCAGCAGTTAATGTAAGTTATTATAAGCCCTGAAGCAACATACCATGTTCAGCAGCACTTTCTTTAAAACTACTAGAACAAGAGGGGCAGCAACAACTAACAGTAGTGTTGAAAAAGATGGGGGAGGGTGGAGGGGGAATCAACAGATGCAGATGAACCAAATGACTTACCAAAGTCATTACCTGCAAAAATGTCTGAAACCTCCACTACTGGGACCTTATGGCTACAATAGAAAAAACTGTAAAGGGTGTTGGCTGTAATTTTATTTTGTATTGAAAGTCAACCTGACCTTTCTGAGTCTTTTCATGTAATTACATGCAAAGCTGCTAGTGCAAAAGAATGAGAATACGATATTGTAACTTGTTTAAACTGGTCCAGGAGGATTTTAGTTTTTCTTACAGTAGCTTTTGTACAAAACCAGTATCAATATTCAGCTTATATATATGAACAGAAACAAGTAGGGTTTGTTTTTCAACTAGTAGCTTCATAGCATAATTGTAATTTTTTTTTTTAAGTGCCCCTGTTATGGTATTTGAAAGGTTACTATTTTTGTTTTGGGAGTCCCCAAAAACAGGTTTACAAGCATGCAAGGTCAAAAAACAATTTCATTGTCTTATAATATGCATTTATTTTTACCTTATTTGCTCAGCGACTCCCAAAATGATTCACTCAACGATTCATTTTTCCAAACCTCTCATTTGCGTGACGCTAATCTGCGGTGATTGGTCAGATGACTTCTTAACTTTATATACGGTGCACTTGTAAAACTGGTGCATGATTGTCTGGGGCTGCTGTGCTGTTGGTGATTAACAACAAACTATTGTTTGTATTCCCACATAGAAGGCAACGTTCTCAGGACCTTGTGCAATGTTCCCTAAAAGTTCTCAAAAGTTGACGAAAATTCAGAACCTTTACAGAACATTCGGGACGTTCCTAAAATGTCCTATTTTGGTAGTGAAAGTTTCCTTATATGACTTTAGGGGGACGTTCCATTTTGGTTATTTTATGGTCAAAAAAGAATGTTACAAAGAGGACATTTGGGACATTAATAGAACGTTCCCACACGGTCCTCCGTTGGTCATTTAATAATGTTCCCGATATGAGTTTAGGGGGATGTTCTATTTTGGTTATTTTATGGTCGTGTGAGAACGTTACAAAGAGGACATTTGGGAAGTTAAAAGAACATCCTATAGTAATAGTCCCCTAAACATTCCCAGAACGTCCTGAATGTTCCCTGAAGGTCCACCAAATAACGTTTCCCAAACCTTAAAAGAACTCCACATCGTGACCGTCTCTGAAAGTTCTGGGAACGTTACTAGGTGACAGGTTACCCTGCTAGAAATTTTACATTCCCAGAACATTCTCAGAACGTCTACTGGTATTAAGGACGTTGTCTAGTAACGTTCCCAGAACGTTCAGAGACGGTCACAATGTGGAGTTCTTTTAAGGTTTGGGGAACGTTATTTGGTGGACCTTCAGGGAACATTCAGGATGTTCTGGGAATGTTTAGGGGACTATTACTATAGGACGTTCTGTTAACTTCCCAAATGTCCTCTTTGTAACGTTCTCACACGACCATAAAATAACCAAAATAGAACTCATATCGGGAACGTTATTAAATGACCAACAGAGGACCATGTGGCATCGTTCAGTTAATGTCCCAAATATCCTCATTGTAATGTTCTTATGTGACCATAAAATTAACCAAATTGGCATGTCCCCCTAAAATCATATAAGGAATCTTGAACTGCAGCACTTTCACTACCAAAAGAGGATGTTTTATGTCCCAAATGTTCTGTAAAATTTCAGAATTTTGTCACTTTTAGAGAACTTTAAGGCAAAGTTGCGCAAGGTCACGAGAACGTCGCCTTCTACATGGGTATTTTATAGAAAATAATAAAGTTTGAAGTCACCGTTATGGAGGTGAGCGTTTGTTTTAGATGGGCTCTTGATTCTTGCTATTTTAACATTAGATTTTTTCAGGCAGCTTTAACTGTGTTTTCAAGACACATTTGTTATAGCAAAAAATGCAAGAGAAATTCTGATCAGGTGAATTGGGTTGTTTAGTGCTGGTGATTCAATCATCATGTGTCCTGATTCACTGATCATCACCAGAGTATAAACTATGCGTGTATTATATGTTAGTTATGCATTAATTAATGGTTAGTTTTTTTTTTTTATTCATTATGCAGACAGAGTTTTGAGCAGTGTCTTTTATACTCACACAGACATCATGAATCAGCGTATGATCCTCAACTATGGTGACAATAAACAAAAATCTTTTTTTGTGACTTTAGTAGCTTGTTTTGTGATGTTCAGAGTTAATGTTTATCTGAAAATTTTGTCACCATTGTTGAGGAACGCAGAATCTTGATGTCTGTGTGAGTCCACATGACCCTGTCTGAATAATTTCAGAATATCTTCAATATTCAGAGATCAGTGAATAAGACCACTAAATTATATATACAATGATGTAATCATCAACAATGAGCAACCAACTCCATTTGATCAGATTTTTTTTTTCTCCCAATTTTTTTTTTTTTTGTAACAAATGCTTTAGAAACACACAGTTAACAACAATTGAAGAAAAACTAAAGTTAAAATATCAAGGGTCAGCAGTTACATTAGCTCATGCATGTGCTGTTGTCAGCTAATGACTTACTGCAAGAGATTTGCATTTTAAAGAAAAGGTTTCATAATGTCAATCCAGGAATTACCTGTAAAGAACTTTTTTGTTTTTTGTAAGACATTTAAGAAAAAAATAGTTTTTGTTTGAACAGCTGCTTTTGTTAGTGAATTTAGCTCTAATTTTCAATTCAATTTTTTGACAAGAGCAGCAGGGCCGTTCTGAGAACATTTCCAAATAAAGTATGGTTCCCTAAACGTTCAGAGAACGTCTTGAATATTCCCTGAAGGTCTGCCAAATAACGTCCCCCAAACCTTAAAAGAACTCCACATCGTGACCGTCTCTGAATGTACTGGGAACGTTCAGAGAATGTTCACGACCCACAGTTTTCATGGAGGGAAAAGGAATTGGTCCATTGGTCACCTCATTGTCACACTCACTGTCTGGAACTGTCCACCAAACTTACAGTCTACACTAGCCAAGAATCCCTTTTCATTGCCAAATAAAGTCCCCAATGAGTATGCTGACTTAGTCAAGGTATTTAGTAAAGACAAGGCACTTCATGGCCCCTGGGACTGTACCATCGACTTTTTTCCTAACACCTCTCCACCTTAGAGCCGTGTTTACCCACTGTCCATTCTTGAAACCAAGGCGATGGAAGAATACATTGAAGAAGCCTCATCTTATGGATTAATTAGACCATCCACCTCTCCTGCTACATCTAGGTTCTTATTTGTTGACAGAAAAGATGACATCTTAAGATCTCTTCTTCTATGGAGCAATTATGGGAGGCCCGGCACTACAAGTATCTGGTTATGCCATGTGGGCTGGCCAGTGCACCTTCAAAAAAAACAAGAGTTCTATTTTTGGCAAATGTAAAGGCCCTTTCACACCAAAATGAAATGAATAAGCCTCAGGCTGAAGGACACGCCTGTACCGCAGAGGGTGCAGCTCAAACAAACTTTGCTGTCATTCTGGATTGCAGAAGAAGATGCAGGAGAAGAAAGTTCAACACTCTTCAACAATAAAAACAAAACAAACAAGCAAAAAAGAAACAAATGTGATGTTTACATAAAGTCTCTTTTACTTATTGGTATGGTTGAACTGGATAATCAAAAGTCAGCAGCGAAGACATTTTATGAGATTAAATACATAAAGTAGGCGTATATTTGTGTAATTTAACATTTAACTATTGCAAGTTTGCATTTCACTGTTTTTATTTATTTTGAGGAATACTGAACCTGTTTCTGTGCAAGTGAGTTGAGTAAATGCCTGCTCACATTTAGTCTAAAACTACAATAATCATCATGTTTACACAGTGTACACAACACCTCTGCACCTCACTCATGATTTCTCTCAACATGGTACCAGGAGAGGTGTCTGTCAATAAATTGAAAATTACTTGAAAAAGGTAATTTGACTACGTATCTCGGGTTACTTGTAATACCTTACCTCCAACACCGTTCATATCAATGACCATCTGTGTCTCTCCCTAAAAAGAATGAAACACTGAGTTCTGACCATGTCTACACTGGGGCACAACAGTTGTCGCATTGTGTTGTGCCGCACCGCAACAGCTTGAGGCTGTCGACACTGGATGCGACAAAGTGTCTGTTGCAAATCCATTTGATCTTCATGTCAGAAGTAGCTGGAGCACACTGATACCTCCCAATTGCTTCCACTTTGTTAATACCACAATTTGACACCGTAGGAGAAATTTCACGAATGGACTTATTGCACAGGTGCACAACCCATCACAGTACCACGCTTGAATTCACTAAGCTCCTGAGAGCGACCCATTCTTTCACAAATGTTTGTAGAAGCAGTTTGCATGCCTAGGTGCTTGATTTTATACACCTGAGGCCATGGAAGTGATTGGAACACCTGAATTCAATGATTTGGAGGGGTGTCCCAATACTTTTGACACTATAGTGTATGTCTTAAATAGAACGGAGCATCAGTTTACTATCGGGAATGTCGCGTCTAGTGTAGACAGCATCACTGATTATGATGAGTTCTATCTGCTTTTGTCATGTCGTCTTAGTGAAAAAGTATGTTTACTTCTTGAGTCACTGAGAAACAGTGACAACAGAGATTCTCCCTGAAGGAACGTTTTCTCTTTCAGACTGAGACAGGTGGAAGCAAACACACAGGTGGTCAACAGCTTTTTTCAGAATTATGTGAGACATATACAATACCCATGTGAAACCTTTTGTAAAAAGTGTGTATGTGTTTGAAGTTCATGTGTACCCTATGTTATGAGAAGAAAATGTCCCCACAAAGATTGCAATATCCAAAATCATTATCCAAAAACATTTTTTGGTCCCCATGAAGAAAACATCTTATAAATCATAGTAAATAATGTTTTTTGAAAATATAAAAATGCAGAAAGTTTTCTGTGATGGGTAGGTTAATGTTTAGGGTTAGGGGATATAATATGCAGTTTGTACAATATAAAAATCATTATGTCTATGGAAAGTCCCCATAAAACATGGAAACCCAACATGGGTGTGTGTGGCTGTTATCTTCAACATACATTTAAGTGGTAACTCCTACTAATGTGTAATGTTTTAAATGAACACAAATAAAGTGTTTGGCTACCGAGTATAGTTTTGATAAAACAATGCATTCTGTAGTAAACGTAATATTTTACAATTTTATAATTTTGATATAATTGTTTTCCAGAATTTACACTACCATTCAAAAGTTTGGGACCAGTGACATTTTTTTTAAAGAAATTAATACTTTTATGCAGCAAGATCAAAAGTGACTGTATAGACATTAACATTGTTACAAAAAAAATCTATTTCAAATAAATGTTGTTCATTTGAACATTCTATTAAATATTTATCATAGTTTCCACAAAAATACTGCAGCACACTGTTTTCAGCACTTATTATAATAAGATTATAATAATCAGCAGCACATTAAGGATGATTTCTAAAGGATCATGTGTAACTGAAGACTGGAGTAATGGCTGATGAAACTTCAGCTTTGCCATAATAGATATGCATTTTAAAATATATTAAACAGAAAGCAGTTAAATTATATTAATATTTCACAATATTGCTTTTACAGTATTTTTGATAAAATAAATGCAGCCTTGGTGAGCACAAGAGACTTCTTTCAAAATAACATTTTGAACAATAGTGTATCATTTATAATGCAAATACACCCCTTATAAGTGTTTGCAGACTGTAAGAGCAAAAGACTCTTTCAATTACATCTTATAGTCCCTTTAAGCAAACAAACAAAAACAAAAAAATCCAATAGCATTTAGCTTTAGGCAGGGCTACAAAACGACCTGACCAAAATAGAAAAAAATGGAAAGCTTAATTACAGACTACTCCAAAGGCTCCACATCTTTTGTGGTCTTGTTGCATGTTCCTTGAAAGGAAATGTTTAAACTGACAGACAGGCACCAACACCCTTATGTCTTATCACTTAAAGACGAGAATCTCGCAAGAAAAGACTTCACACAGTTCAAGACTCTAGTTTGCACATATGCTCACGATGCCTAAAATAGGATTTCTACATTTTGGTGCATCTCCAGTATATATTTGGTCTAGGTCAAAACTGCTATTTTGTGAATGTGTGATTGAGCTGTTACCTATTAACTTGTTGGAACAGGCTGCTGTTTGTACACTCATGTCATGCCAAGGTATTTACCATTTCCTTTTGACATGCAGACAAAATCCATGAAAGGTTTTCCCCTGTAAAACAGAAAACAGAGATTTTGGCATATAAATGGTATAATGTTTTACTTTTAAGATGTTTTTATGCAAAGACTGTAATGGGTCTGGATTTTATCAGCAGTTATTTTCCTCATAAAGATTGTGATTCACATATGAAGCCGGGAAACATGAGTGAGAATGAGAGCAGGGGGAAATTGTGAGACAGGCCAAAGTGTCAGAGCCTCTCTATTTGTCCGAACAGGAGGAGGGACTGGGAGAAGAAGGTGGGGACTATGCTAATGGATTGAGAGGAAGTGAGGGAAGACTAGAGGAATGTGTTGGAGATTTCAGGGAGAGTTCAGCTGGCCCGGGAACGTGCTATCTGCCAAAAGAAGGGAACGAGAGGGACAGATACTCGCATTGAACGGATGAAAACATGCCCCATTTCACTGTTGTACCAGTACAGGATAACTCACCGTCCAACTATGACAGCCTGGAGGGAATAAACTGGGTGGATTACAGAGACACAGGACAGGGAGGATACCCTGGACATGGAGACACAGTTAGCTCAGATGGTAAGTTTTCTTTTCATGTATCACTTTGTGAAAAACATTCCTCTCAGCATAAAACTTGGGGTTAACTGCATCAGGAGCAAAGATCGAAAGTTTATTTAGTTTAAAAGTTAAATTTAACCCTAGTATTCATGACAAACATCCTTAAACCATCCGCTATTTAGTTACAAAATTGTTCAGTCACTAGCGTCATAGGACACACTACTTACATCCCAGTTGTTGGGAAGTTCTGAGGGACCTTTATCATGTTGGAAAAGTTGCATCTCTATAAAATGACGTATATTTGATGTAAGGGGATATATAAAAGTAACTCAAGCTAAGACTCTTGGCACAGTGCTGACATGCCAGACACCACTGTGGTGACAAAGGAAAACAATCAAGAGCCAAAGCAGAGGCGGGACTGGGGGGTCTGCAATAATGGGACAGGCCTCAAGTATTCATAGACACAAAAGATGGAGCCCTCTCTTTGTGCCAAGACAGCAGCTGAGGGTTTAACTGGCATTTATTTCCTACATATTCCCTTTCTTTCTCTAGCGCATTTTAAAGAGAGAAACGAATGGTAGGATGTGCAGCCCTAAGGCATGATTAAAAGACATCAGGATCTGTTTGCTGCAGCTGTAACTGACATATATTGAAAGACCACCATGTCTGTGGAAACGCTGTTGTCTTTTTTATCTTTTGTGTATCAGGGTAAAATTGTTCAAATTTGGGTTATATAGTCAAGTGAGGCTTTTCTAAATGGAATATGTACACCATCACACATACAAATGTATATAGCCAATGTACTGTATACTAATATTTTACTGTTAGTAAGGTGAAGGGATGAGAGCATTACTGAAGCTGGTCATGTTTTTGCATATAGGCTTTAAAAAAAATGCACGAATCAGTGTGTGACATGCTGAACTTTCATGTTAAAATGAATGAACAAAGTGAATCATTGAATGAATCACTGCAGGGGAAAAGAAAAAAGAAAATTGTATATGCAGATTCTTGCCTTACAGCACACCATAAGGAATAATTATACAGCTAATTATAAATTAATCACTGCAACAGCATTATATATATATATATATATATATATATATATATATATATATATTATATATAATATTTTATATTATATATTACACATAATCTTAAATGGGCAGCAAAGAATTAGTGATATACAATCAAAAGACAAAAGACACACCCAAAAGAACATTTTATCCCAGAAAAAATGAAAAAAAAAAAAAAAAACAACAACATATATACAAAAACTGATTTTCACGTCACACATTTCCCATGCATATTTGATAATCTAATGTTATCACTAGCTCTTTAAATTCTCGCTCACTCTCTTTCTCTCTAAGTATGGAAATGACAGGCTGGAATATTTGCAGAAGTACAATTACATAATCCAATCTTAGATTAAAATTTCCTATCAGAAGATGTGTTTGTCCATGACAGGGCAGGTGTGTATTGAATAAATCCTATGCTGGCCCTGGATGTGTTTGCATGCCTGTTTGGGTGTTTTTGGGGATCAATTTAACATTAATCATCACTTCAGCCTTCTGATCACCTTACAGACATGAGAAAAGATGGTAGCAGAAATTATGGGTGATAACTGAGGTGGTAGATCTCTTTATAACAGTTGAGTTTGTATGATTTTCTATGTGTAAGCATGTAGGTTGAAGAAGAAGTGTCTTATGTGGCAGTCACGCTGGTAGATCATTTAACTTTAGGCAGGGCACAGCAGAAGGAGGGTGTTCACACTGCTAACTTTGTTTTTCAGTGTGTCAGCTCAGCAATGTTTAAAGCAGTACTACACACTGCGGTCATTGTGCTGAAACAAGCCTGTAATGGAAAAGCATGAGCTCAAACCCATTCACCACGTCATGCATTACTTCCACATTACAAAGAGGAAAAGAGAGGGAGGAAGACAGATAAACAATATATGATAGAAATAATGTACATTCCTGTTCTGTGTGCCCAACAGGCTTTCAGAGATCATTAGCAATAGCATTAGCTAAGAGAGAAGATGTTATCCCAGCTGGTTATCTTTGACAAAGTATTTTTGGTACAAAACAAACCCAGCTGGTGTTCCAATATACCTCAACTGGCTCGTGTCAACCAGGGAGGTGGTTAACTTTTTTATAACCTGAAGGAGTAGTTATTTGACACAGAAAAAGCAACATTGTGCAATTTTCGATTAGGACCTGCCTGGCAGTCCTTAACAACACGAATGTCTCTGACTTCTCAAGGTAACAGTGTATTACTTCTTGTTGAAAGACAGCTGTACCTGAGAGACAGGCACAGAATGTCTTAAACTGACTTATCTCTTACTCATCTCATATATGAAATTGTTTTGTTGACTTCATCAAGATCAGGAACAGAGCTAAAAAAAAAAAACAGGTATAAAAGCAGACATTGATCCGCTTTGGATCGTACCATGGGTTCATCTAAAGCTCATGTGCTGAAGAGTGGCATATCAAGCTCTCAAAATCTGCCATCATTGCTACACTATTGTTCCAAGTTTGGGGTCAGTAAGATTTTTTTTTTTTTTTAAAGAAAATGATACTTTTATTCAGCACGAATGCATTAAATTGATCAAAAGTGACAGTAAAGACATTTACAACTTTAAGATTTCTATTCTATTCTATCTATTCATCAAAGAATCCTGAAAAAAATATGTCAGGTTTCCACAACAATATTAAAGGGTTACTTCACCCAAAAATGAAAATGACCCTATGATTTATGATATGATATGACTTTATTCTTTCAGACAAATACAATCGGAGTTATATTAAATAAGCTTTACAATGGCAGTAAATATAGGATGAGATTTTGAAGCCCAAAAAAAGTGCAACCATCCATAAAAGATAACCACATGGCTCCGAGGTGTTAATAAAGGCCTTCTGAAGCAAAGTGATGTGCTTGTGTAAGAAAAATATCCATATTTAAAACTTTAAAAACTAAAATAATTTGCTTAATTAGCTCTTCGAGAAAAATTATAGGAGTCCTGAAATTAGGACTGACACGGCAATCATTTTTAAGAGTTTCTCCTAAATCGGCAAGCTACTTTTAGATATTTTGTGAATACAGCCCCAGGGTATTTTTTCCCCTAAATTTTTGCTCAAAAAAGCTCACAAAGCTTTTTAGTGCTAAAACTAGCTCCTAAATCTTTGAAAAGATAGGAGTAGTCAAGAGGACTATTACGACACTAAAGCCAAATCACAAATAATCCTAATGGCTGTTGCTTTCTCCCTTTTCTCTCTTCCACTTCGCTTCTTGTCTACTCACTGTCCTATCATAATAAAAAGGGTTATAATATTATTTATTTATTTAATAAATAATTAAATAATAAAAAAGAAAATAATGTCTGATTACCTGTGGCAGTTGTTTTAAGAGTTCACACTTACCAAGGGTGTATGTTTGATTTTGAAATTGGTGGGGACATCTCAGGAAATGAATAGGATAAAGTATTAAGGTTTTTAGTCCATACTGACCTTAACAATATGTTAATTGATGAATTCTGTAATGTTACAGGTAACTAAAAAGACAAGGAGGCAGTTTAACAGAGACTTTATTCTGTTTGTAGTGAAATGCAATAGTCAATGTCAATGTTTTGTTCGTTGCAGTCAATGTCAGTGTCTTGTTCCTTGCTATTCGAAGAAGCCAAACATCTCTGCATCTGCATAGCAGAAATGAACTGTTGGTATATTTGTTTCACATCAATATTGTCCAGTTTGTCCTGGTGGGCATGGCACACAGCAATTGATGAGCCATGTTTTTAGTCTCCTATAAGAGCACTGAAACCTCTTTCAGCCTCAGCTGATGAGACTGGGATGACTAAAAGCAATGATTTTGGATATTGCCATCTTTGTGGGGACATTTTGTCCCTATAATGTAGGGTTTCACACACACACACACACACACACACACTTTAGGTTTGCCACATGCCACTTATCCCTCAATTGTCATTTAGCCTTCTTAAAAAACTGACCCTGAGTCAATATGTGACAAAATTTGCCCCGTATTTTTGTGCAAAGAACTGTTAATTTCACCCTCACTTACCGCATCTAGGATTCGGACAGAGGAGCCAATTGCCGCTTCGCACAACCAAACGTAGCTACGGCCTCTCGCAAGTTAGTGCGAGAGGCCGCATCGTGCCTAACAACGCCCTTCAGCCGTGACTTATTCACGATACGGCACAGCCTCTCGTACCTTATTGCTTACATATATTTTAATTTTTGATCGAAATTATTACTAGGGGCAGTGACACTGGATATTGGTAGGGACACATCCCTAGCATCCCTACTAAATTATATGCCCCTGACACTTACAAATGATCGGATAGAGTAAAAGAGTAAAATAAGCATATTTGGCATGCTGTATAAGGGGATCTAGGGCTCCAAGCTCGGAATTCAGCCCAAAACCCGTATCCCCACCTGGGCAGAGAGTGAGGAGTTGGGGTGTTGGAGGGATGCAGAAAACTTTCGACGTAACTAGGTGAGTCGGCTGTGTATACTGTATGCCTCCTCTCCAGCTGATTAAATATTGCTCCTCCCGAACTTTTTTTATAAAACATAATTTGTCGCTTGAATTCTGCAGTCTCTCGAGATGCAGACATATAAGAGTCTAACAATTAGCTGAACATATACTTGTTTAATTAGTTACAATTAGCCTACTTTTTAAAATCTTTATTTGAAAATGGCAACATGATACATCGTTCTACAATATTTCTGACAGAGACCCCTCCCCTATCAGCCAATCATTGTGTGCATAGTTAGTAAGCGTGATGACATCATCCATAGCAACGAGGTCATCCCCACCCTTTCTCTTAGCTTAAGACTTCTCTCTATTCCTTAGTAAAAGTTGGTCTCACCTATTTTGTGAATAGGTTTTAAGAGAACTCTTAAGAACTTTTACTGCTATTTAGGGGAAGTCGACACAAAACATTGACATCACAAGATAACAGGTTATTAAACACGACAACAAATTCACAAGGTAAATAAAAACTGGCAAATGGAAAAAACAATGCAATACTATTAATTATTTATGCCCAAGTGCATGCTGGGAAAAACACAGGTAACACTTTATTTTAGGGTCTTTTAACTAGTTGCTTATTAGCATGCATATTACTAGAATATTGGCTATTTATCAGTATTTATTAAGCACATATTAATGCCTTATTCTGCATGACCTTATTCTACATTATTAATCCAACCCAATACCTAAACTTAACAACTATCTTACTAACTATTAATATGCAGTAAATTAGGAGTTTATTGAGGGAAAAGTCATAGTTATGTTTATATGTGTTCCCTATACTAAAGTGTTACCAAAACACAAAACTGAACTTTTTTCAGTGTAAGCCTTGTTCTGGTTTGACTTTGTTATCTTAAAGTATATTTTAATATAAAAGCTTTAATAATAATCATTAATCAGTTAATTATTTGCATGGTTTTATTGGCATTATTTACTTGTTTTTTTTACAGTATTGTTTTCATGGTGCTTTTGAGTAAGTATAGTATATATATTTTTTTGCCTTTTGCTAATGTTTTTAATTATTGTAGCTTCGTCACAGCTTCTTCTTCCTCATTAACGCACATCAAAGCCTTCGTACGTTCTGCTCTCACAGCATGGTTCAATTCCACAGACTTATTCAACTGTACTCATCTAATTCAGTCTACCAGTGATGGGCTATTGCGTAACAAACTTCTCTTCTCAGGAAAAACACATAAAACAGGCAATACATCCCTATTGTTTGTAAAGGTTAAAGGTGCCCTCGAATGAAAAATTGAATTTATCTTGGCATAGTTGAATAACAAGAGTTCAGTATATGGAAAAGACACACTGAGTTTCAAACTCCATTGTTTCCTCCTTCTTATATAAATCTCATTTGTTTAAAAGACCTTCGAAGAACAGGCGAATCTCAACATAACACCGACTGTTACGTAACAGTCGGGGTGTACGCCCCCAATATTTGCATATGCCAGTCTATGTTCCCAACATTATGAAAGGAATTACACAAGGGCAGGCAGTAACGTCTGGAGCAGCACAGCCGAATCATCAGACTAGTTAAGCAAGCAAGAACAATAGCGAAAAATGGCAGATGGAGCAATAATAACTGTCATGATCCATGATATCATGATATTTTTAGTGATATTTGTAAACTGTCTTTCTAAATGTTTCGTTAGCATGTTGCTAATGTACTGTTAAATGTGGTTAAAGTTACCATCGTTTATTACTGTATTCACGGAGACAAGAGCCGTCACTATTTTCATTTTTAAACACTTGCAGTCTGTATAATTCATAAACACAACTTCATTCTTTATAAATCTCTCCAACAGTGTAGCATTAGCCGTTAGCCACGGAGCACAGCCTCAAACTCATTCAGAATCAATGTAAACAATATAACAGTATACAATACTCACATAATCCGATGCATGCATGCCGCATGCCTGACGAACACTTTGTAAAGATCCATTTGAGGGTTATATTAGCTGTGTAAACTTTGTTTAGGCACTGTTTAAGGCAAGCGCGAGCTCCGTGGGTGGAGAGCACGAGAATTAAAGGGGCAGCATAAATCGGCTCATATTTAATGATGCCCCAAAATAGGCAGTTAAAAAAAATCTATGGGGTATTTTGAACTGAAACTTCACAGACACATTCAGGGGACACCTTAGACTTATATTACATCTTGTAAAAAAACGTTCGATGGCACCTTTAAAACACTCTTGTAAAAGTCTGTCTGCCTAAATGACCATCTGTAAACTGTAAAAATGTTATTAACATGGTTAAAATGAAACGTGTATATCTAAGCGGTTAGCATTCATATGGTGTAAAAGCCAGTTATTTCCAAAGTATTCTAAGTATCCAAAGTATCCACTGCACTAAATAAATAATGTTACTCGCATTTAATATGGTGCTGGAGCTGGTTGTATCAAGGATGAGGAGAGTGATGTGTCTGTGCAGGGTGAAAAGAGTGGATTATGCAGTTATGTAGTTTATGAGCACAACGAGCACAATGGTTGGTCTCAAAATGTAAAACACTAATACAAAGACAGACAGAGTAAACACACATGAGTGAACACTTACACACCGGATATTAGTATGACAATCACGTCAAGCAACCAAGTATGCCATCATAACACAATAACTAGACCACCCCCCCCCCCCCCCCCTTCAAAAAAAAAAAATAATAATAATAATAAATTAAAAAATCCAGGGCTAAATCGGCCTAAACAGCATGACTTTGAGTCATAATGAAAACATTAAATGTTTAATAAATGGGATGTTTGGATAATTTCTTAAATAAGCTTCTTACCAGCTAGTTCATTTCTTCCTGTGGTTAATCAGTTTTTGTATTTTCCAACACAAAGTGGTTTTGTCTCTTCAATATGTTCCACTTTGGAGGTATATTTGCCCTATTTGCACTGAAGCTGTTCTACCTTTAGGCTATTGTCTGAGCAACAAATTTACAGATGTTTGAGCTGAACTTTTCTACAGCTGGTTGCCAAATGTGCCTGAGTCTTCACACGTAGGCCCTACTGTGGAACAACAGCTTGTGTGTGTGATGTTTCAAGACTGTTGAAAATAACTGACTATTTATCATGTAAAAATGATAACTATACAATCTTCACTGTGAACAAATGTTCTTGTTCTCTAGATTGGATAATTGTTGCTATAGTAAGCATGTGAAGTCTCTCAGACTTCAGCCCACACTAACACTATTTGAGAGTTTAGTAGCTTTGGCTTTGATCTGCAGCTTTTGGCATAGTCCTGTTAATGTGTTCAGACCTGCCACCATGAAGCTCTTTGCTTCCTCCTCCTGCAGACACATGGCAAGAGACATTTATTTGTGTGTGTGTGGAGGCGGAGGCGGAGGCTGTCAAGTAATTTCTGTTTTGTTTAGAAATAATTCAGTAAAATGCTGTAAACATCTTTGTAAACATCTTTTTGTAGTGTTCAAAATCGATCCACATTTTATCATTAAAGGATTAGTTCACTTTCAAATGAAAATTAGCCCAAGCTTTACTCACCCTCAAGCCATCCTAGGTATATATGTCTTTCTTCTTTCTGATGAACACAATCAGAGATATTTTAATAAATATCCTGACACATCCGAGCTTTATAATAGCAGTGAACAAGGGTCATGAGTATGAGCTGAAGAAAATGCTTCCATCCGTCATAAACGTGTACTCCACACGGCTTCCGCCTTCCCTACTCAACGTATGAAGAAAGTGTAAAACTCTTGCTGTTCAAAAAGCTAACGCTACGTCCTACGCCTAAAAGTGTAACTGACGCGATGGCAGTTTACACTTTCTACATAACTTGAATACAGAAGGCAGTCTGGCGGAAGCTTGATATTTTACTTCATAGCTTGTTAAATATGATTTTTTTTTTTTTACACAAATGCATCTCTTCGCTTCAGAAGGCCTTTATTAACCCCTCCGGAGATGTGTGGAATATGTTTATGATGAATGGATATGGATGAAGACACTTTCTTCAGCTCATACTCATGACCCTTGTTCACTGCTTTTATAAAGCTCGGATGTGTCAGGATATTTATTAAAATATCTCCAATTGTGTTCATCAGAAAGAAGAAAGTCATATACACCTAGGATGGCTTGAGGGTGAGTAAAGCTTGGGCTAATTTTCATTTGAAAGTGAACTAATCCTTTAATACAGATTAAGAAAATAACAACTGTCAAAGTATAACCCTAGATGGCAGCATTTGACTATTCTCATTTAATAAAGAACATATTCCAGTATCATAAAGAACATATCACTGCAGAACTGCATGGCTGTTACATTTTCTAAATCTTCAGACATTTTTTTCATTAAACAACTGTTTAAAATGTGTTATCATTCTAGATTAGAAGGTCTTTATTGTGATTTTCTTGTGTGTTCTTGACTTTAAACACTTATTGTGTGATTCTGCTCGCATATTGAATCTGGTGTGTAAGACGGTAGCAGTGTTTGTAGTTTGTGATCAGATGATGGAATGGAAAGCCTATGGAAAGTCCCCATAAAACATAAAAATGTGTGTGTGTGTGTGTGTGTGTATTGATGTCCCTCTCTCTCTCAGTAACAGTTAATAGTTCACATTGACCTAGACTATGACTGCTCAGAGTGCTGCCTGCCTTGCTGTACATAGACAAACATGATCCACAACAATGCTAATGCAAACTCTACCTATAATGGCACATTAACCCTGGACACAGGTGAGTGAGACCTATAGAAAACAAACAGAGAGGGCAAAGAGATTTCAATCTTGACATCAGACCATGCTACTCTCTTTTCTTATTATTTATTTATCTTGTGTTTATATGTTTTTAAGCAAAAATGTTTGGTCACATCTCTTATGAGCTTATGAAATTTATTGCAAATGTTGAAATATGAAAATTCTTCTTTCCCCTCTCTTAGATGGACAGTTAGATGGACTGGCTAATGTATTCAGTGTGGCTGTCCAGTGCAAATAAATAAATAAATAAATAAATATTCTAAGTAGGACAATACAGACCAAACTGCTTAATTGCGATGAACTTGACAAATTTATCAGTGCTATCTATCACAGAAAGCATAATTAAGACTGGCACTGTATTTGGGTGCCTCATTTTGGCAGTGTTTGCATTGACATTTGTTGTGAGAGCAGAGAGTGTGAGGAGACAAAACAATCAAACTGATTAAGTGTTCAGATTCAGTGACCTGATTAAAGAACATAATGAAATGACGAAAGAAAGGTCAGAAAGAGAGGGAGAGGGAGAAAGATGCAGGAAAGCAGAAATACAAAATGTGTTTAATGCTCGATGCCAACCTTAGAAAAGCAGCTGCATGGCATTATTTGTTTATTTAGATTCATCATCAAGTTCTTAATAAACAAAATCATTAAAAAAAGACTATAAATTAAGCTTCATTATTTGACCACTGTTAGAAATCATCAAATGTATAAAGCTTTGTAGAAAGTGTGCAAAAATACAGATAAAATGATTTTTGTGTATTCCTCTGTACCTTTACCTTATGCTTCAAAATGCCTTTTTCTCATTGAATTTGTCTTACAATGACACAATGTAAGAGCATGAAGATTGTGAAATAGTGACATAGTCAGGAAATTACATAGTTGTGGGTGAAAAAAATGCTATTCTGAGGAAATAAACCCCACCCTAAAAGTGGCTGGATATTTTTTTTCTTTCTTCCTTTTAGTCTTATTCTCTCTCACTGGTAAAAAAAAAAAAAAAAAAAAAGGGGAGGTTGGAGGGGATATAAATGTTAAAGCAAGAAATAAGTTATATCATAATATGTGTGATGATATACTAGGTTTAAAAACATTAAAGCAATTTAAGGATGGAGGGAAAAAAAAATGAAATCTAAAAGCTAATGGACACCATACACATATACACAAAGAAGATTCTTTTCAAAAGCTCAATAACAAGTACATATCAAGGATATGCCTGTTAAATCCAGTAAATAAGGTGTAAATGTATTTCTGTCATGACAACTCTCTGAGTGTTTGGCATGGTAATGGGTATGACAATGTTGTATGTTTGGTCTTGGCAGAATAGATCTGCTACACTGTTGCTGCTTTTATTGCTGCTGTTGCTGCTGCAGAGCAAGTACAGGATTTGCTACTGCCAATACATACACGACATGCTGCTGTGGGATGAGATGCTGCTGCTGTACAATATAGCGTACATGAATTACCCATAGAAGATCCAGGTGGAGCTGGGGAAGGTGGAGGGTTTCTGAATTGCGCTGCACTGCTAAGGCAATGCTACCAAAGTATTTTGAAGGTTGAGCATGTGGGCTCATTGGCTACTGATACAGCAGGAACCAATCAGCTGTGCCCTATAGATAACAATGGATTACAAGCAGGTTGAGTTAAAGGACCTATTAGCCTGCGCCATCTAGAGTTTCATGACAGAACTTTGTATTCCCCCTCCAGGTCATGGCAATCATAAAGAAGACAGTCCATTCCTCAGCAGTTCAGACTCAGCATCTAAGAGGAATGACTTCTACGACAAAAACCTGGCTCTGTTTGAGGTTCATTTTTAATTTTGCTTTCCTTCTCTTTGCAATATTTTTCACTAAATGTATAATCTAAAATCTTAATTTTAACATTAATATCAATAACATTAATATCAATAACATTAACGTATTAATAGTGGAAATATTTGTGTAAAATTCCACTATACATTTCGTGGTACTGAGGTGTATGTTTCCATAGGAAGAGCTGGACATCCGGCCAAAAGTCTCGTCTCTCCTCAGCCGGCTGGTCAATTACACAAATGTTACTCAGGGAGCCAAAGAACATGAAGAGGCAGAAAGTGCTGATGCATCCAGGAAACAAGTGCCCAAGGTTATTAAAAAAGTGAAGAAAATCACTCTTACCAAAATAAAAATAATTTTTCTGAGAGACTTTTCTCTTTACTGTTTTTTTCTCTGTAGTCACCGAATATGGGCACGCTGATGGGAGTGTATCTGCCATGTCTGCAGAACATATTTGGTGTGATTCTTTTTCTGCGTCTCACCTGGATAGTGGGAACAGCAGGTGTCGTCCAGTCCTTCCTCATCGTTCTCATGTGTTGTTCATGTGTGAGTTCTTGCAGACACACCCTTTTGAGTACACTATCCGGCTGTGTTTAATCATGGCTTGTCTGCCACACATTTGCCTGAGTAACAAACAGCCTAGCATTGTATTTAAGCAGTTTGACATTGGCAATGGACAATTGCGCAAAACAAGACACAGACAGTATAAAATAATATAAAAGTATGTCAGTATGTCAAATAATATGGAGCAATGGAAATAGTAAAGCAGTGAAAAGGTCAACACTGACAATTTAACTGCAAATGGTGGAATGCTGAGATGAGAGAAAAACTAGTGACTGTTCCATTTCCTGATGCTTTGTATATAAAAACTGTTCCCTTAGTTCACTCAAAAATGAAAAACGGGGTTTGTTCACCTAAAAATTAAAATTCATTCATCATTTACTTACCCTCATGTTGTTCCAAGGTTTTTGTTCATCTTTGAAACACAAATGTATGTTTCTAAGACAAATGAAAGTCTTAAGGGTTTAGAACGCATGAGGGTAAGTAATTGATGATTTTTTTTTTTTTTTTTTTTTTAATTTTTGGGTGAACTAACCCTTTAGGTCTGGTTGTGCATGACTGAATGCTTTGGTAACTTCTGCAGCATCACAGGTTGAGTGCAGGAACAGTGCAGTCCTATCTGTGTGCTTTTCTCAGACAGCATGTCTGATAAGTTTAAAACATTCAAGTTTCAACTTAAATAGTAAGCTTACATGCTACGTTTTGACACGTGGAAGAAAATGCATATCAGATGTTACTCAGCTAACAAAAATATTTTGCTAATGTTCTCATTAAGTTATAAAAACATTATTTTTGAATGTTATCCAAACTTCTGTCGTTCCCTGTTAGCTGGGTAGGTGTGATAGGCTGGAAAACGTTTATTAAATTAATTTGAGATTACATGAATCAACTGGATTACATTATTAGATTAAGTTGCTTCTTTCACTGCAGAAAAATACCTACCCCTCAAATGCAGCTGTTATTGATTAGTCAGGCAGGCAGTAGAATGTGAGCTCTGAAACTGTAGTGAGTTTGATATAAAGAAAGCACAAGTTAGCCCTTTAAGATAATATGTAACATAAAATATAGTTAAAATGTTTAAATGCATGATTTCATTTTTTTTATTTTTAACAGACAATGTTAACAGCAATCTCGATGAGTGCCATAGCCACCAATGGTGTAGTTCCAGGTAATTTGTAGTGTTTATACTCCTTTCTATTAGAATTTTTCACAGTCTAAACACACACAAATGTATTTATCTATTTATTTTTAATTGGCAGCTGGTGGAGCCTATTTCATGATATCTCGGTCTCTGGGCCCTGAGTTCGGTGGTGCAGTTGGTCTGTGTTTTTATTTAGGCACAACTTTCGCTGCTGCCATGTACATACTGGGAGCAATTGAAATATTTCTGGTCAGTGTCCTTTTATTATGACAACAACACACACACAAAAATCCAAACCCCAAAATAATCCAGCTCTGACAATGTCTTGTCTACAGAAATACCTGATTCCCCAGGCTGCCATATTCCATCCTGCAGATATTCATGCAGGGAGTGGTGCAATGCTGAATAACATGCGGGTATATGGCACAATATGTTTGAGCCTTATGGCTGTAGTTGTCTTCGTGGGGGTCAAGTATGTCAACAAATTTGCCTCCCTGTTCCTGGCCTGTGTCATAATCTCCATTGTTTCTATCTATGCCGGAGCTGTCAAATCCATCTTCCAACCTCCTGAGTTTCCGTAAGTCTTTATGTAATATGTTGATAGACAAAACTAAACACAAAATGTAATATTTAAATGAAAATATAATTAAATACAAATAAGTATATCAGGTTTTTTTTAACCATGTGTAGGATCTGCATGTTAGGAAACCGGACGCTGGTTCGTGATTTGTTTGATGTTTGTGACAAGAAAGTAGTTGTTGTCGGTAATGAGACTGTTCCCAGCAAGCTTTGGAAGAACTTCTGCAGCTCTGAGAATTCCAGCAGTGCTCATTGTGACGAGTACTTCGCTCAGAACAATGTTACAGAGATCCCGGGCATTCCAGGGCTGGCCAGTGGGATTATTAAAGGTAGGGTCACACTTGTCTGATTCACAGCATGGGTCTAAAACACATCTAGGTCAAAAAAACAAACAAACAAAAAAACAGATTAGAAAACTATATCATATATTTTAACTTTGCTGGGCACTTGCTCTTTGATATGTATTATATGTGGCTTTATCTATGTATTTATTTATTTCATTTTTATGCATGTATGTGCAGAAAACATGTGGGGGGATTACATGGAAAAAGGGCAGATTCTCGAAAAGGCAAGCCTGTCCTCCGTTGATGTCCATGGCTCCATGGAGACCTTTGGCTACTATGTGTCTGCTGACATTGCCACCTCCTTCACCCTCTTGGTGGGAATCTTTTTTCCTTCTGCCACAGGTAAATGTCCTCATAATATGTCCTCTGGTTAATAAATATATTTATTTATTTTTTTATTATTACATCCTCGAATACTTGATTCTGACTGGTCAATCGAGGAATCAAGCAGTGTAATATTATTAGTGTGGGAAGCAGGCAGAGTTGCCAAGTCCAGTTATTATAAGCAAATTTTGGCTTGTTTTTTCAAGAACTCGCATATAATTTGGGCAGTGGAGGTTTGCCTTATTTCCAGAATATAATTGCATATTTGTCTTCTTGTGGTTGACACCCATAGAACAAAACAAATTTCTGCTTTATCATTATTTGTGTGATAATGTTTCTGTCACTGACACTAAATAAACAACAACCCTGTCACCTATCAGTCCACTATTATAATGAACTTTTCTGAGTAAAAGTTTTAAGAGCTTAGCTGAAACTAAGTCCAATCATTATTTAATGCTCATGTATTTATTTATTTGGCAAGCAGCCGTGTAATAAGCTGTATAATGTATCTAAGTACTATGACTTCAATGGAAAATTACTTTAATTTCAGTATTTTTGTCCTCTCTGTCTCTAAAACAGGCATTATGGCAGGATCAAACAGATCTGGAGATCTAAGAGATGCACAGAAGTCTATACCAATAGGGACGATTCTGGCCATTACAACTACCTCTCTTGTCTGTATCCTTTATTGCTGTTAGTACTGATATTATGCTCAGAACAATCCATCTAACTATTACTCTTATCAACAGGGTTTTTTTTTTTTTTTTAAACTGTGAGCAATTTTGTTTTGCATTCGAAGTTACATAGAATTCCATGACTCATTTGACAGATTTCAGCTCTGTGGTTCTGTTTGGGGCCTGTATTGAGGGAGTGGTGCTGAGAGATAAGTAAGTTACATCTCTAGAGCATACAAGTACAAACTTTTAGATAAAAACAAGCACGCTGTGTCTCATGTTCTTGCATATGTTTTTAAGATTTGGAGACGCCGTCAGAAAAAACTTGGTGGTTGGCACCCTGTCTTGGCCCTCTCCTTGGGTCATTGTGATTGGCTCATTCTTCTCCACAGTGGGTGCAGGACTTCAGTCCCTGACCGGAGCTCCCCGCCTCCTGCAAGCCATTGCTAAAGATAACATCATCCCTTTCCTTAGAGTGAGATATCTACTGATTTATCACAAAATATCTAAATAACACACTCTTTTTCACAATGTTGATGTTATTCATTACAATAACAAAACCAGTACAGTCTACAATAGCAGCATTTTTTTTAAAATCTGTGGTTCATAACATATTGTAGATTATCTGTCTTGTTTTAAGGTTTAAAACACAGTGTAAGTTAAGAGGAATTTCAGTGAGATGTAAATGTGCGTATTGTGAGTTTCTGGTTTACATTTACTTCCTTTTCTGGAATGCCAAACCACAAAAACCATAAAAGCAAGCATTTGCATGTCATATGTAAAATGTTGTTCCTAATATGTAAATATGTGATGCTAACAGCTGACTCACTTTTCATCCCCGTGTGTCCATGTGTTTGCACATGTACAGGTCTTTGGACACAGTAAAGCTAATGGAGAGCCCACGTGGGCTCTGCTTCTGACGGGACTCATAGCAGAGCTCGGCATCCTCATTGCGTCATTGGATATGGTCGCACCTATTCTCTCCATGTGAGGACACACCACAAATATACACACACAGATTCAAGTCACACAATAATGAAATGAGTTTAATTCAGCTATAAGCAGTTCTACAAAAGACAATAGTGTTGTCATCCAGCTCAATTCAGTTCAAGTTTTGTTCTCATCCAATAGTGTCAGTGCTGTCAAACTGATAATTTTACTGAATATTAAAGCAACGTATGGGCTCAGCACATATGCTACATTCTTGACAGAATTTTTTACCTGGATTGTCATTGTGTGTATTACATGTCACTTATTCTAATATATATGCCTGTTCACTTAACAGGTTTTTCCTGATGTGTTATCTTTTTGTAAACTTGGCATGTGCTGTACAAACACTTTTAAGAACACCAAACTGGAGACCACGGTTCAGATACTACCACTGGTAAGTGGTACATTTTGATTCTGTGTGCATACATATGATCATATTTGTGCAAGTTCAGAGAACATCTCTTGTGGTTACATTTGAATCCAGGTCAAACTGTGATCACAAAACTCACTGGCATTCAGCTCTTGATATCCGTTATTTACTTCCTTCAATTATTTAAAAATGACCTTTAATAAAACAATTCACTCCTTTGTAGTGTAGAGTAAACCAATGGGTTTTTATGATGTGCTCTTTGTTCTCTCTCTCACAGGGCTCTGTCTTTTCTGGGCATGAGTATGTGTTTAGCCCTTATGTTTATCTCCTCTTGGTACTATGCCATTGTAGCAATGGGCATTGCTGGTATGATCTACAAGTACATTGAGTATCAGGGGTAAGCGATTCCTAATTACATCCATAAAACTGACATCTGAAATTAAACTGAAATCACCAATTGTCCATCTTTAGTTTACAAACCTTTGATCCTTGATCCTTCTCTCTTTTAGAGCAGAGAAGGAATGGGGGGATGGGATCCGTGGATTGTCTCTTAGTGCCGCCCGTTACTCACTCCTTCGCCTGGAAGCTGGACCTCCCCACACCAAAAACTGGAGGTTGTCTCAAAAGCAAATTTAAAATATTATCAGCTGATATTTTCCAAAGGACATATTTGGAAATGACCTGGGAACACCTTCAAATAACATATTTAAATAATGTTTAAGAAGCAGGAAGATATTGTTTGAATAATGTACTCCTGCAGGCATACTTCAAACAATGTTTGTACTGACAGTAACACATCAGTATTAAACTGCAGTTTGTGGGCAGTCAGATTTTTTAATGTTTTTGAAAGAAGTTTCTTAGGCTTACCAAGACTATTACCAAAAAATGTAAAACTGTAAATTATTCTTGTGAACACAAAGCTGAATTGTCAGCAGCTATTACTCTCGTCTTCAGTCTAATATGCTGATTTTTTTTTTTCTTATTTATGTTGAAAAAGTTGTGCTGCTTAATATTTTTGTGAAACCATGACGCATTTTTCAGCATTCTTTGATTAATAGAACGTTCTGAAAAAAAAAAAAAAAAAAAACGCATTAATTTGAAATATAATTTTTTGTAACAATATAAATTTCATCAAAGTCACTTTTTTCAAAGTCAATGTTTTTTTTTATTATAAATACTGTAATTACACTACAATCATTAAAATGAAATGAAATAATGTTAATAGGCCACAGCTGCTGGTTTTGCTGAAGTTGGATGAGGACCTACATGTAAAGTATCCTAGAATGCTTACCTTTGCCTCACAGCTGAAGGCAGGAAAAGGCCTAACCATCGTAGGTTCTGTGATACAGGGCAACTTCCTGGAATGCTATGGGGAAACACAAGCATCAGAACAGGTGAGGAAG
Organism: Culter alburnus; assembly: GCA_028476615.1. NCBI lineage: Eukaryota > Metazoa > Chordata > Actinopteri > Cypriniformes > Xenocyprididae > Culter > Culter alburnus. Next base: position 856,280 of record JAOTNS010000418.1, read on the forward strand.
TTTCCTGATTTACATGCACTTTTAGCTTCACCTTGAATGTAACCGTGCTTTAAAATGACAGATGCAATATAGTAGTGGCAAAAAGTGATGTCCGGCCAAGGAAAATCTTCACCCTTATTGAAATATTATTAAAAATTTGTTAAAGACTTTGTTAGCATATTGCATAGTTGTGCTTGGAGTCAATTGCTTTATTAGTGATAACACAGTGTATCAAGCCAAATTGTGAAGACATAATTTTTGGCCAGGCTATTATACAAATAAATGATGAACACATGCAAGAACAAGAGAACACCAACAGAGTTTTAATAATTGATTATGTTGTAGTGTAGTCAATGTATGCTTTTTCTTATGAGGTTTTTGCTTTTCTATAGTAAAACAAAACCTGTAGTTGTAGTTAGCCATATAATTGTCAGATAAATACCTTGACCAATTTTAGTGGATTTTTTTTTTTTGTGTCAAAACAAAAAGCCCCTCCAGACATCACTTTTGGCCACTACTGCACAATGATCTTCATCAAGATAAACCACCTGTAGTGGTTATATACCTTTGCAGCCATATTCAATATTCGTAGTTGCCAAGAGATTTGGTCTTGTGTCTTTTCAGTTCCATATCAACCTCTCTGGAGTGTGAGAGATAACGAGATAATGAGAAATAACAAGAGGAAACATTTACATATTAAAGGAGAAACAATGGATGTTGATTTTATAGTACTGTAGGTTTCTATGGTTGTGCTGTGTTTGTACCCTTCACCAGGCAATAAAGAACATGATGGAGATTGAGCGGGTGAAGGGCTTCTGTCAGGTGGTGGTCGCCTCCAAAGTGAGAGAGGGGATCGCACATCTGATCCAGTCCTGTGGTCTGGGAGGCATGAAGCACAACACAGTTGTTATGGGTTGGCCATATGGCTGGAGACAGAGTGAAGACCCACGGGCTTGGAAAACCTTTATTAGTAAGAACAAGATTTATTTGAATGATGTGCACTTACAATTTTCTGCACTGAAACACAATAGGCTGGGGTTAATCTACTCCCCTTTCATATTCTCTCACCTGTAGATACAGTCCGTTGTACTACGGCTGCCCACCTGGCTCTGATGGTCCCAAAAAATGTGTCTATCCCAGCAATCATGAGCGCTTTACTGATGGATATATTGACGTCTGGTGGATTGTCCATGATGGTGGAATGCTCATGCTCCTGCCTTTCCTTCTCAAACAACATAAGGTGAACAATTAGCAATTAAATTAAATTAATAATAATAATAATAATAATATTCAGAAGTACAATTACTGAACCTTTTATGTTGTACATGCTCTTGAAAGTGCATAATTGTATAATTTTAACTATGCGATTATGCAGATATACATACATGTGGTCGCATTTGAAATATATATATATATATATGTTTTCTTCTTGTACTTCAGGTCTGGCGTAAATGTAAGATGCGAATCTTCACTGTGGCTCAAATGGACGATAACAGTATTCAGATGAAGAAGGACCTGGCAACCTTCCTGTACCAGCTGAGATTAGAAGCAGAGGTGGAAGTGGTTGAGATGGTATACAGAACACTTTTTCTTCACTATTAATACATCCCACCCCATCACAAAAAGCATTTATGCAATAAGTTCATGCTTTCAAATGTTCTTACTTGCAGCATGACAGCGACATCTCAGCATATACGTATGAGCGGACACTGATGATGGAACAGAGGTCACAGATGCTAAAACAAATGAGGCTCTCCAGTGCAGAGAGAGACAGAGAGGTACAGTCACATTCATTATGTCTGCTCTGTGCTAACACTGTCTTTTACCAACAGCAGAATAATCTAGAAGTCATTAAAATATATTATAAACTGACAAACAATATTATGTCTTTATATATATATCTTTTAAATATGTCAAAAAAATATTACACCCTTGCTGTATTACACCCTTAAGTATTTACTTAAATGTTACAAAAAATTTTGCTATACTATGGTATTTGCATATGATAACAGATTTCCCCTATACTTACACTAATGTATATCACTATAGGCTGTTTTAGGGCACATATGCTGCTACATTTGGTTAAATCTTACATTCAGCATATCATCTCTCTCTCTCATTTAACTTTACTGGTAGACTTTGCTATTTATTTTATTTTACAAGTGTGTTAATTTATGTAAAAATGTTTTTAGAATGACAACAGTTACTCTGAGCCCCAAAGTTAGTCTGACATTCACTGATGGATATTTTGAATGCACTGATGAAATGAAGCTGCCTGATTTCATGACAAAACGCTAAAGTTACACTTTAATGCATTTTGTACTCAGACAAAACTCAGTTGCATTTTATCCATGAAAGTCTTTGCATTATTTCCTGTACAAAGTTCTAAAACAAATACCGATCATGCATTAAATTAATTCCATTTTAAATATTCATTTTCATATTATTTAAATGCATTTTGTGAACTAAGTATGTCAGATCAAAATAAAAAAGCACAAAAAAAAATAAAATTAATTTAATTTCTTCTTAGAGACTTATGGTGATGATGAGATGTCAAAAACATTTTGTCTGCATTGAGCACTTCTGTAATTTTTATGGCATCTGAATATTTTTTTGAAGGATATCTTATGCACACTTTTGTGCTCTTTTACTTTGAATGAGGATTGATATGATATGATTTTTTACGTTTTTTTTTTTTCACGTTACCATAGTAACGTGATGGTGCATATATCTGTGTTTGCCGTGATTGTCTTTTGTGTAGTATTTTATTGTAAAATATTATTTTGTAATACATACAGTTTGTTTTGTGGACTACATATTACATAGAATACATATTATATTTATAAAATGAATAATTTGTGGACAAAATGCATTTTGTGACATGTCGGATGTATTTTGTTTTCTGTTATCCACAAAATTAAAAGTGCAAATAATTTTGTAATTTAGAATTTTGTATACAAAATGTAAAAACACAACTTTTGAGTGAACATAATGCATCAAAGTGTAACTAAATCTCATCAAATACAGCATTTAGTGTCACAAAATTAAGCAGGTCACATTTGGTGACCCATACAATTACTGACATGTTTAATGTCTTGTGACATGTCTGTTGACTGTAAAAGCCAAATACATACAGTAGCAACTCTTTAAACTGTGGTCTCATTACTTTTTTACTGTAGGCCCAACTAGTGAAGGATAGACACTCGCTGATCAGAATGGGCAGTTTGTATTCAGATGAAGAAGAGGAAACCATTGAAGTATTACCAGAGAAAAACCAGATGACCTGGACTAGTGAAAAAATAGAAGCAGAAAGACGAAACCGAAGCAATGCCCCGGAAAACTTCAGAGAACTTATCAGCATTAAACCGTGAGTGAGCAAGCAGGAACAAGAACTGGAATGCACCACTTCACACTATCAACACAGTATTTGAAATAAAGTTCGCAAGTTTTGCTTTTTATCTTTGAACAGTAGACCTATTTGTTTTTTTTATTAGTTAGCATAAAGAGAAGAGGATCACTGACACATGTTCCACATGTTATATTTGCCTTTTTTTTACATAAGTAAACTATGAATGTGTGCATGCTTACCTTGTATGCAATGTAGCTCTGTCTCTTGTCCCCAAATGCAAATTAAAGCCATATTACTTTTTTAATTCCACACATTTTCAAAAGATGTTGATCCACCTTAGTTTAAATCAAATCTTTGTGTGTGTGTTTTACAGTGACCAATCCAATGTTCGTCGGATGCACACAGCTGTGAAGCTGAATGAGGTTATTGTTAATAAATCTCATGATGCCAGACTCGTGCTGCTAAACATGCCAGGACCTCCACGCAATGCAGAGGGAGATGAAAACTGTATCCTTCGTAGAGAATGATATGCTTTAATTACAGTACTACAGTATTTTTTTTTTTTGGACACATTTCTTAATACTTGGGTCACTTTTTTAAAACTTTTTACACAATTACCTTTCAAAGTGGAACTCAACGCTGCATCTTTGAGTTGAAACTATGGGAACACTTCGCGTGAGCCAGCGTCTGAAGCACTTGTGAATATACGCCAATTTTGATTGACTACTGCAGTCAATTGATGTCACCAGCTATAAAAGAGCACCTGGAGAAAACGTCATCAGCTTCTTTGTCTTCAGGAAGCTGTTTGTGTGTACATGTGAATATTTCTATCTGTTGTTGGGATTTCTATCTGTTGTTGCCGCTTCGCCTGGCACTGGTAGATACTCCCACTGGGATAATACAGGGCTTACAAGAGAGAGAAGTAAGGCAATACCGCCACTCGTGTCCCACACTCTCTTTTGTTGCCTCTCCAACATGGACGAATATAGATGTAGCAGAGATGTGCTCCTTCTGTAATCGTAGCTGATAGACTTATATAGATGAAGCAGGTGGGCACTCACGTCCCACTGCTTCATCTATCGCCTTTACAGTTCTGGGGGCATGGAGGCATATGCCTTCCTATGTACTCCCTCTGTAATTATATAAAAGGGTTGTTGCAGAAGAGGAGAGTGGGCAATACCACCCCTCATACCCTAGGCATGGAAACTCTTGGTCACTAGGTGTGCTGTATGGCAACTTTTTTGTCTACAGCAGGGGGTGTCCAAACTCAGTCCTGGAGGGCCACTGTCCTGCAGAGTTTAGCGCCAACCTGCCTCAATACACCTGTCTTTAAGTTTTTAGTATGCCTAATTAGACCTTGATTAGCTGGTTCAGGTGTGTTTAATTGGGTTTGGATCTAAACTCTGCAGGACAGTGGCCCTCCAGAACCAAATTTGGAGACCCCTGGTCTACAGCCTAGCTTGTTGGGTAAATGCACAGCACAGTGGGCAGGCATTTGATCAGTATGGCGTTCAGTGTGTTCAGTTTAATATTAACGTTCCCATAGCATCAACTCAAGGACACAGCGTTAAGTTCCAATTCAAAAGAGAACATCTAGGTTAAATGGCATATGTAACTCAGTTCCCTGAGAAGGTGAACGAGGTGCCGCACTGTGTTGCCATACTTCCAGCATGCCAGTACGTCTTCCTTCAGACAATCTGAAACTGATGACATGTTCTCTAGGTGCCCTTTTAGTGTTGGTCGGCTCGCCTGTAACGTCATCTGACTGCGATAGCCAATCAAAATTGCTATGTATTCATACGTGCTTTAGACACCGGCTTACGCAAAGCATTCCCATAGCATCAACTCGAGGACGCAGTGACTTGTTCCCATCTCAGGGAAGCGGTTTACATATGTAGCCTAGAAGTTCTCCTTACCAACTTTCAACTTGTCACACCAGTTAATTTGACATTGAAAACATACTAACACTACCAAAACACTTCACACGTCTCAAATTAAGCCAAATTAATCCTTTTGTATAGATAGTAATTAAATTGAAAGACTAACACCTGTGTAGGTGTTCAGCTACATCTAACTGTTTTGATAGCATTTCATTGTTTAGATTTGGAATATATTTCTATATATTATTAATGTAGAAATATAGCAAATTGCTGTCTTATTCAGTTTTGTATTATGTTAGGTTTTGGACTTAAGCTTAACAGTATGCATTTTACTGGCAAACGCCAGGTGGTATGCATTTTGAAGCAGAGCAATGACCCAGAGTTTAGCTCACATACACGGCTGTTGTGCTCAAAATATTTGTAAAAAAAAAAAAAAAAAAAAAAAAAAAAAATGGTATATTGGTTAAAAAAAAACAAAAAAAAAAAAACGGTAAAGCTTTCTATTGCTTGTGTGCTTTGTTTTGGCAAAATATGGATAAATCGACAATGAAAGTATTCCTCATTTGGGCAAAACCGCCCTATAATCTATTGTATGAATTTATCAATAGGCTGTTTCTTTAACTCAGTTTCAGATATGGAATTTCTTGAGGTGTTGACTGAGGGTCTAGAAAGAGTGTTGCTTGTGAGAGGTGGAGGTCGAGAGGTCATCACCATCTATTCCTGAAAGGCCAAAGATTAATATAGACCACTGTTATTGTGTGTTACTGTAAACTATATTTAGTGAAAGTCAAAAAGTGGTCAAAAAAATCTTATGCCAGCCTAAGCATATAATTACTGATAAACTGAATGGCACAATTTATTAATTTTACTTTAAATATTTCAATGGCATGTTTGGGCTGTTTCAGATGTGTACCTTTTCAACTGAACCCATTCCAACATTCATGCCATAACATTTTGGGTAGCACTTTATTTTACAGTCCTGTTTCACATGAACATACTACTTATTGTAGTAATCACACTAAGTAGATACTAACCCTGAATCTACCCCTAAACTTAAGGTTAACCCATGTAGTTACCTTACAGTACTCAGTACTTTTGTGGGTAAGTACACTCTAAGTACATTGAAAGAGCACATACTGTAAAATAAAGTGCAACCACATTTGGAATCACATTGGAATTTAGGCCATGTTTGCACAAAATAACAGATGCTTATGTGAAACATTAAATAGACATCCCCTTAAAACATTTGAGCTTTTGCCACCAGTACATATCTCAACATGCACTTTTAAACATGCCAACAATCAATTAGAGAAAATCATGGTTTGGGTTAGAACCAGTAAAATATTTCACAACAGTTAACAGTGACTCATTTTTAAAAAATAAAAACATATCCTTTTAATATATAAAATTACATGCATAACTTTTTTTTTTCTGTATAGGATGGCAATATATAAAGTACACTCGATTATCAAGATTTTCACTGGCCAAGTAACAGATCTAGTACTTCCTACTACATTCAAGACTGCCATTCAGAACGCAAGTGCTGAACTTAAATTTCCATGAGTGCTTCTATTTTTTATTTGCCTTTATTATTTGTAGAAACTCCCCATTGTATTGGAAGAATTCTTTAGAAAATACCAAAGGAGCTGGAATGGGATAAATATATTGGATATGAATAGCTCTGTAGATTTTGTAATTTATAACTGCATTTTTATCACTTTGTTTTTAAGAGTTTTTAAGAGTTTTTTTTTCAATGTACTGAATTTTAGTACGCAACTCACATTGAGAAGGAGACATTTTGGATACTGATACAAAGTCTTTATTCTTTTTTAGGGCATGACAACTGTACAGACAATATACATTTGTTATACAAATAGAAGAAAATTTTGACTAACATATTTATATCTGGAATATAAAGGCAATGATCTGTTACTGGTTGTATAATGTTACATCTGTATAGTTTTCAATGTTAAAGAGAAAGATTAAACACTTCAATGAAACATGAGGTATATAGTATTAAGATACATATATTTTAAAAACTATAAAATATGAAAGTTACAATAAAGTGCACTATGAATTGCAGAATATGCTTCTTGTATTGTATATCTTATTTTTGCCTTGGAAAAAAGACAACCTTTAACTGCGCACCTCATGGATTAACAAAAAGAAGCTAGCTAAAAACAGGTGGTATTGCATCAGAAAGGTGACAACTATTTTTTTTCCTTGTGTGTGTTGGGGTGGGACACATGCTAACTGATGATGATTGGTGTGTGACTAGAGATGATATACCTACAAAGCGCTTTGTTGTAAAGAAATAGTACAGGTTAGTCATACACAAATATAATTTTAAACTGATAATAATGTACGATGCAGGCTCTCTCTGTGTGTGTGTATCAGAGTATGCGAGTGGAGCGCAAGCTCAAACCAGAATTGTGACATGCTGCGAAAATGTCAAAAATGTTTTTTCTAGTCGACCAATAGTTGTTCATTTAAGCCATTAGTTGACTAATCACATTTATATTAAATTAATTTCTTAAATACTGGATAGAATAAACCATAATAATGAGCGTTTAATATAGGCTATAAAGCACTCAAGCACGCATAAAGCTTGCCATAAAGAACCGGCAAAAGTAATGATTATGAATGTGACAAAAACAGCAAGGAGACATTTTAATTGTTTATTAATAAAGTAATGTTTTCTGAATCAGTGTTGGATGCAAAGTTGAAGTTGACATTGCTGACTCTCATCATCTCCGCATATTGGACGCGCCTAGAGAGAAAATGCACATTTCATTCGGATTACATAATCAGAGTAGCCTATTTCTTTTCGTTTTGAATTATTTCTATTAAAAGTAGACATTTCAAGCTTTCTATAGATATATTTCTCATGTCTGTGAGGCAAGCAGCCACTGAGTTACTTTCCCTGGTAATTAGTTCCTTTTATAATGATGTAACTCCATTACTAACTCAGTAACTATTAGTGAGAAGTAACTAGTAACTATAACTAATTACTTTTTTAAAGTAACGTGCCCAGCACTGTATATAAGTATACATTATGGCTTTGTGGTGCTTCCAAGTGTTTAATCTCCAAGTTTGAGCAGTTCAACATGTCAACTTGCTCAGTGGTGTGAGTTGGAGGTGGGATTACTTATTGGTCCAAGGTAAGAGGTAAAAGGAGTGTTTGAGAAATGTGTTTGGAAACAAATAATAATAATAATTATAATAATAATAAACTTATTTAATTAAAAAATATTTATTATATTTACTGCTACAAAAAAGAAACACCAGACAGAATGAAAGAAACCGATGCCTTTTAACTGATATGCTATGGCAGTATGAGATGCAACAATGCTGTTTGTTTGTTACTTAATTTTGTAATCTCATGAGCTGAACATAAATCTCTTTTTTTTTTTGTTTTAATTAATTTACAGAAATGTGATCTGTACACTAGCTATGCATATTAATAAACCATTATAAACTATGGTCTTCTTCAGAAACTGTTACCAAACATAAGTTTCCAAAATTGTCAAAGACCTGAGTGTCAGTTTCAGTCAGCAAATTTACTTCAAGCGTTAAATCAAGCGTTGGCAAGGCAATCTCAAAGCAGTGCCGTAAAACATTTGATTGTCTCTGGATTTGAGTGTCTCTGGATGATTCGTTGTTTTGATGTTAAGATTACAGTAACTGGATCAAAAGTATGATAAACCAAGCAATAGCTCTTACAGGCATCAATGAAGCTTTTCCATTTCGATAGCTACTGTCGGTCTTGACTGGAATAGTCAGCATCGCACGACAGCTGTTGTTTTGCTTCCAAAATGGGATTTCAGCTTCGCTGGGTAGGGTATTTAGCATTTTATCACGTACCTGAACAAATGGAGACAGAGAGAGAGAGAGAGAGAGAGAGAGAGAGAGAGAGATTTTGACATATTTCCAAATGTGCTGTGACCACACTGATGATACTTTTAATATACTTAATATAATATTTTTTTTTAATATAAAAAAATGTTGATTTAAAAAAAAAAGTGTTTTGAAATTTCCAAATATATTTAAAGATCTACACTACAACTAAAGCAAATTAAAGTCACATGAAGAAAGGGTTTCTGTAGCTTGTGGAAGTGATATGTGAGGCTAATGGGGGAAAACAAGTGCAAATAATCCTTGCTTTGGTTGCGGTCCAAACTGAGTGCATCAGATTAAATCTCTGAATGTGCAGAGCCAGTGCACGACATTGGGAACGCTTATCACACCTTATCAAGAAGAGCATGGTAAGGTTGGGGGGGGGGGTTATATGCTTATGTAGAATGCAGGTATATTGGTCTCTTTCTGTCTGGTACTCTGGTTTTGCAACACCCAATAAAAACAGCACCTAAAACATTAGGTCTCAAATCTGTCTCTTAGTTTCCCCTTTCCCTAGTTATCAGTGACTGCTTCCAAAACCAGAGTACCATGAAGAAAAGAGACCAATACCTAGCATATACTAAGCATATCACCCTACCATGCCTTCTTGATAAGGTGTTGCGTAAGGTTCCTCCAATGTGCATTGCACTGGCTCTGGGGGGGCACATGGGGGTGGGGCAAGAGTAATCTGCAGGCACTCAGTTTGGACACCACCCCCCCCCCCACCAACGCAGGTTATTTTGCACTTTTTTTCCCCTTACCTCACATAACTCCACAATCTACCGAAAACCCTTTCTTCATGACTTTAATTTAAGCTTTTAGTTTGTAGATTGTCTGTGTATCTTTATAGTAGGTTTGGAAATGTTCAAACACAACATTTTTTTAAATCAACAATATTGGGGTGGAGGAGTTAAAAAAAATATGTATATAAAGTATATTACAAGTCTATCATTCATGTGGTTCCACAGCATTTGGGAATATGTCAAATACTCATCACCCCCGTTCTCTCTCATCTCTCTCCTCTCCTCTCTCTCTCTCCAGAGTCTGCAGGTACTGATAAAATGGCAATCGACCCTACCAGCGAGCGAAAAATCCATTTTTGGAAGCAACAACGCTGTCGTGCGATCTGACTATCCAGTCAGACCGACCAGTAGCTATCGAATGGAAAAGCTTCATTGATGCCTGTAAGCTATTGCTTGGTTTATCATACTTTTTGATCCAGTTACTGTAGCTCACATCAACCCCGAATCATCCAATACACTCAAATTCCAAGAGACAATCAAAGTTTTACGGCACTGCTTTGAATTGCCTTGCCAACCTTGCTTTAACTGCTTGAAGTAATTTGCTGACGGGGGGACTGACCCCACGTTTGACATTGTGAAACTTATGTTTGTAACGTTTCTGCGAGAAGCGCCATCAGTTTAATGTTTTATTAATATGCATAGCTAGTGTACAGGATCACATTTCGTACCTTAATTCAAACCAAAAAAAAAGAGATTTAGGTTCAGCTCCTGAGATTACAAAATTAGTAACAACAAAAACAGCACAAAATTTTTTGCCTCTCATACTGCCATAGCATATCATTAAAAGGCATCGGTTTCTTCATTCTGTCTGGTGTTTCTTTTTTTGTAGCCGTAAATATAATAAATATTTTTTAATTAATAAGTTTTAGTATATTTAATTATTATTTGTTTCCAAACCATTCTCAACACTCCTTTACCTCTTACCTTTTGCCAATAATTATCCCACCCCACTCACACCACTGAGCAAGTTGACATGTTTAACTGTCAACTTGGAGTTTACACTGGAAGCACCACAAGCTATAATGTATACTTATATCAGTGCGGGCACGTTACTTAAAAAGTAATTAGTTAGTTACTATTAATTCTCACTAATAGTTACTGGTTAGTAATGGCGTTACATCCTTTAAAAGGAACTAATTTACCAGGGAAAGTACTCAGTGGCGGCTGCCTCACAGACATGAGAAATAGATCGCTAGAAAGCTTGAAATGTCTACTTTTAATAGAATAATTCAAAACGAAAAGAAATAGGCTACTCTGATTATGTAAATCCGAATGCCAATGTGCATTTTCTCTCTAGGCGCGTCCAATATTCGGAGATGATGAGAGTCAGCATGTCAACTTCAACTTTGCATCCAACACTGATTCGAAAACATTACTTTATTAATAACAATTAAAATGTCTCCTTGCGGTTTTTGTCACATTCATAATCATTACTTTTGCCGGTTCTTTATGCAAGCTTTATGCGTGCTTGAGTGCTTTATAGCCTATATTAAACGCTCATTATTATGGTTTATTCTATCCAGTATTTAAGAAATTAATTTAATATAAATGTGATTAGTCAACTAATGGCTTAAATGAACAACTATTGGTCGACTAGAAAAAACATTTTTGACATTTTCGCAGCATGTCACAATTCTGGTTTGAGCTTGCGCTCCACTCGCATACTCTGATACACACACACAGAGAGAGCCTGCATCGTACATTATTATCAGTTTAAAATTATATTTGTGTATGACTAACCTGTACTATTTCTTTACAACAAAGCGCTTTGTAGGTATATCATCTCTAGTCACACACCAATCATCATCAGTTAGCATGTGTCCCACCCCAACACACACAAGGAAAAAAAATAGTTGTCACCTTTCTGATGCAATACCACCTGTTTTTTAGCTAGCTTCTTTTTGTTAATCCATGAGGTGCGCAGTTAAAGGTTGTCTTTTTTCCAAGGCAAAAATAAGATATACAATACAAGAAGCATATTCTGCAATTCATAGTGCACTTTATTGTAACTTTCATATTTTATAGTTTTTAAAATATATGTATCTTAATACTATATACCTCATGTTTCATTGAAGTGTTTAATCTTTCTCTTTAACATTGAAAACTATACAGATGTAACATTATACAACCAGTAACAGATCATTGCCTTTATATTCCAGATATAAATATTGTTAGTCAAAATATTTTCTTCTATTTGTATAACAAATGTATATTGTCTGTACAGTTGTCATGCCCTAAAAAAGAATAAAGACTTTGTATCAGTATCCAAAATGTCTCCTTCTCAATGTGAGTTGCGTACTAAAATTCAGTACATTGAAAAAAAAACTCTTAAAAACTCTTAAAAACAAAGTGATAAAAATGCAGTTATAAATTACAAAATCTACAGAGCTATTCATATCCAATATATTTATCCCATTCCAGCTCTTTGGTTTTTTCTAAAGCTAATTCTTCCAATACAATGGGGAGTTTTCTACAAATAAATAAGGCAAAATAAAAAATAGAAGCACTCATGGAAATTTAAGTTCAGCACTTGCGTTCTGAATGGCAGTCTTGAATGTAGGAAGTACAGATCTGTTACTTGGCCAGTGAAAATCTTGATAATCGAGTGTACTTTATATATTGCCATCCTATACAGAAAAAAAAAAGTTATGCATGTAATTTTATATATTAAAAGGATATGTAACATTTTTATTTTTTAAAATGAGTCACTGTTAACTGTTGTGAAATATTTTACTTGGTTCTAACCCAAACCATGATTTTTCTCTAATTGATTGTTGGCATGTTTAAAAGTGCATGTTGAGATATGTACTGGTGGCAAAAGCTCAAATGTTTTAAGGGGATTGTCTATTTAATGTTTCACATAAGCATCTGTTATTTTGTGCAAACATGGCCTAAATTCCAATGTGATTCCAAATGTGGTTGCACTTTATTTTACAGTATGTGCTCTTTCAATGTACTTAGAGTGTACTTACCCACAAAAGTACTGAGTACTGTAAGGTAACTACATGGGTTAACCTTAAGTTTAGGGGTAGATTCAGGGTTAGTATCTACTTAGTGTGATTACTACAATAAGTACTTAGTATGTTCATGTGAAACAGGACTGTAAAATAAAGTGCTACCCAAAATGTTATGGCATGAATGTTGGAATGGGTTCAGTTGAAAAGGTACACATCTGAAACAGCCCAAACATGCCATTGAAATATTTAAAGTAAAATTAATAAATTGTGCCATTCAGTTTATCAGTAATTATATGCTTAGGCTGGCATAAGATTTTTTTGACCACTTTTTTGACTTTCACTAAATATAGTTTACAGTAACACACAATAACAGTGGTCTATATTAATCTTTGGCCTTTCAGGAATAGATGGTGATGACCTCTCGACCTCCACCTCTCACAAGCAACACTCTTTCTAGACCCTCAGTCAACACCTCAAGAAATTCCATATCTGAAACTGAGTTAAAGAAACAGCCTATTGATAAATTCATACAATAGATTATAGGGCGGTTTTGCCCAAATGAGGAATACTTTCATTGTCGATTTATCCATATTTTGCCAAAACAAAGCACACAAGCATAGAACGCTTACCGTTTTTTTTTTTGTTTGTTTTTTTTTACCAATATACATTTTTTTTTTTTTTTTTTTTTTTTTACAAATATTTTTGAGGCCCAACAGCCGTGTATGTGAGCTAAACTCTGGGTCTTACTCTGCTTCAAATGCATACCCCTGGCGTTTGGCCAGTAAAATGCATACTGTTAAGCTTAAGTCCCAACCTAAAGAATCCAAAACTGAATAAGACAGGCAATTTGCTATATTTCTACATTAATACGAGATCGAAATATATTCCAAATCTAAACAATAAATGCTATCAAACAGTTAATGTAGCGGAACACCTACACAGTGTTAGCTTTCATTTACTACATCTATACAAAAGGATTAATTTGGCTTAATTGAGACGTGTGAAGTGTTTTTTGTTAGTGTTAGTATTTTTCGAATGTCATAAACGTGTGACAATTGAAAGTTGGTAAGAAACTCAGGCTACATATGTAAACGCTTCCCTGAGATTGGAACAAGTCACTGCGTCCTCGATTGATGCTAGGGATCTTTGCGTAAGCCGGTGTCTAAAGCACGTATGAATACATCGCAATTTTGATTGGCTATCGCAGTCAGATGACTTACAGGCGGCCGACACACTAAAGGGTCACCTAGAGGAACATGTCATCATTTTCAGATTGTGCTTAGGAAGACTACTGGCAGCTGGAGTATGGCAACACAGTGCTGCACCTCGTTCACCTTCTCAGAACTGAGTTACATATGTCCATTTAACTAGATGTTGTCGCTTTTGAATTGGAACTTAACTCTGTGTCCTTGAGTTGATGCGATTGGAACGTTAATATTAAACTGAATCCCTGAACGCCATACTGATCAAATGCTGCCCACTGTGCTGTTCATTTACCCACACAGGCTGTAGACCAGGGTCTCCACATGTTGTTCTGGAGGCCACTGTCCCTGCAGAGTTTAGATCCAACCCAATTAAACCACACCTGAATCAGACCAGCTAATCAAGGTCTAATTAGGCATCACTAAAACTTAAAGACAGGTGTATTGGGCAGTTGCGCTAAACTCTGCAGGACAGTGGCCCCCAGGACTGAGTTTGGACACCCCCTGCTGTAGACAAAAGTTGCCATACCGCACACTCTATGAACCAGAG
>JAOTNS010000419.1:0-33426 GCA_028476615.1 Culter alburnus
GTTTATGTGGTGGGAGATACGGATCATATCCATCAATTACCACATAACCTTCATTAAAGAGATTCAGCTGAATGTTTATAGTGAGTTTAGTTTATTTTTAATGAAAAAATCCTTACAGCTCAAATAGAAATGTAAATCCCTCCTGACTTTTTAACAATACAATAAATCAAGAAATAAATCTCATTTTGGCAGGTCGAATCGCTTCTGTCCAGGTTCAGGCCTACTCCAGTAAAACATCTTCATCACGTGTAAATTTCCACAAGAGTTCAGAAGAAACAAGAAATTCATCCAGAAAGATTCATCACAGAAGATTATGTTGATGAACAAATCAATGGGTCCATCATGATAAAGTTCACATGTATGATGATTCCAGTGAAGGACTTCTGAAGGTTTTATCATGATTTAACTGAAGATGATGGAGGAACGTACAGGTGTGGAGTGAATATCACTGATGATGATCTTTCACTGACGTCAAACTGACAGTAAATCAAGGTATAGAGATTCTGTCAGGAGATTCATTTTGAATACACACTTTATAACAGTATAATTTTTTATATTATAACTATTTTTCATTGTTTTTGTGTATAGTTGATCATTTTCGTGCATCAAGTAAAGCATCTGCTGTTATTGGTGAAAGTGTGAAACTCACCTGCGATTTCCCTGAGAACACACGGCGAGACCTTCAAACACATCTGCAGAGAGAACGAGCAGAAGATATTGAGAGATCAGTTCATCAGAGCAGAAACGCTTTGAGTTTTCTGTCAGTACAGCAGGAGTTTTTACAGTGATCATCAGTAATGTGAGCGAGAGAGATGCTGGAGTTTACTGGTGTGGAGCAGAAACCAGAGACACACATCTGACTTCTGTCTCTCTCACCAATCAACATCAACTCACTGTGACCAGTACGTACAGTCACCATAAACCAGATAACATATATGTGGTAACTTGGCATCAAAAGACCACACAAGAGAGGAGAATGCAGTGTGGTTTACTAACAACTGCTCTTATTACAGAGTCAACAAACACAATCTGGGTATCCAACAGGACAGAACACTCTTCTTCAACAGGTAATTTCCCACTCAACATAATCATATACACCCCCTAGCGGCCACAACTGGAACTGTCAGAATTGCACTCAGTCTACTACAATAAGCATTCATTGCAGGATATACCACTTTCATTCTCTTGACTATCAGTGCCTCCAGTGGTCGGCGTGAAGGAGGTATCAGAGATCAAATGCCCTTATAATGAAAAACATTCAAGAGAAGTAAAGCATCTTTGCAAGGAAAGTGTTTCACTAAAGATGCTCAAAATCATTCGATCAGATGAAGCTAATAAACCAAGGATTTCAGTAAAGGATGATCCTGAACTCAATCTTCACTGTGACCTTGAGTTGAGCTGAGAGCAGAGGATGCTGGGATATACTGGTGTGCAGTGAGAGATGAGTTTAATCTTCCCACTGAACTCATGATCGTCATGAAAGATGGTGAGGGTGTTTCTGGAGAAAATCTCAATGTTTCTGATCATTCTGTTCTCATACTCATATTTCTCTCAGCGGTCACTCGTGAAGCGTCTGTCGGAGGATCAGTGTCCATCAGCTGTAAGTTCATCAGGAATCACAAGAGTCGCCAGAGGTTTTTCTGCAGAGGAGATCAGCCGAACATCTGTGTGCGAGACGGAGTTCGAGTTTCATCGAATATGAGAACAAAATGGCCGATTCTCTGTGACTGAAGAAAACCTCAGCTGGAGTCTTTACTGTGAACATCAACAACCTGACAGAGAGATTCTGGAAATACTGGTGCGCAGAGGAGAGTTCTGGGTCGTACATATTCACTGAAGTTCATCTACGTGTGATCAGAGGTAAATATAATTAAACTGATGATAACAATTGTTTTTTGCTTAAAAATTATAATTGCAATAATGTGTTTCGATTGTTGTAATCTGAGAAATTTCTTTTTTCATTTATTCACAATTATTGCACTTTCAAGTAAGTGAAAATCATCAGATTTATTATATCATATACTTAACACACTCTGTAAACTGGTAAAACCATAAGAGTTTCTCTCTAACCTAAAACAGTGAAATTCCTAATAGTGATTTCAAATGATGTTAATGTTTTTCTCTCTATAGTCACACAGAGGCTGTTTAAGTGCATTTATTCAGCAACTACAGTCAGAAACAAATAAGTTGAGATCCATGTTTGGATTTATTACAGTAACTGAAGGTTTGATGGCAGATTCAGTCACAGTAAAACTCGTGAAGGAACACAGACGGACTGAACGACCCTTCATTTGAGCAGAATCTCAATGGAGATCGATAAACTCACGTTCATCAATGTTTTTCAGATCATCAGTGGTGTTTTCACAGTGTAGAGCGCATGCACATGGTTGCCAGATTGCAAAGATAAAGTAAACTCAGACATTACATGTATCCTTTTTAAGAGAACATGTTTGGGGATTAACTCTTGACGTCTGGCAACCGCGCACATGAGAGGTTGTGAAGGCTTGTTACCAATGCATACAACTGAAATGTCTTATAAAGTTTAACCAATGGGCCAAAATCACAACAATTACTTTTAGAGAAGCAGAAATCATAATCTGATAAAATATGTATAAAAATAAATCGCAGCCCAACTTTCTACAGATGTTTTCTTCAGTGTGATCATTTGGGATGTTCTGTCTCTTTAAAGCAGCACGCTGTGGTAAAGTCTGATGAACGGTCATGTTCACCAGCTGAAAACCACAGACAAAAATACTTAAGAAAAACTGGCTGCTGCTTTTGTGTTTTAGTTCTTTAGTTCAGTAACGTGCAGAAAGAAAGCGTTCTATTTACAGATCCAGCAGGCACAGGATGTAGACTCGGCGGTCAGACGTTTAATTTTGGTTGAAAATGAAAAATGGGATTGACCTCTAAACCCAATGTTTAGACACAGAGAGGTCACTGGACTCAATGTATCATCAGGAAGACATGGTCAGATATGAGATATTGGTTGAAAATGATAATCAGCTTAACTCAATGTTTGTTTGACGTCAAGCACCAACACTGACACACACACAAAAACACTTTATTTCTGTCTACAGAAGCTCTTATTGAGAATTAACAGAGGTTTAGATGTTGATGTCTTATTGAAAATTTTCATTTAAAGTCTTTTGTTTTGACTCTTGTCTTTTAACATTAGTCTTTCTCTAGCTGCTTTAACTGTGTGTTTATAACAAACACAAACACAGTTACAACAGCCAGAGAAACTAATGTTAAAAAATAGTCAAATTAGCACCAACCTATGCTGAGATCTTGAATGATTTAATGTGCTGCCATTCATTTCTCCCTACTCTTATTTTATTATTATTTATTTATTTTACAGTGCGGAGCTAATTTCAACCAAAATTTGACGTCTGACTGATGTTGGAGCTAGACGTCAAACAAATGTTGTGTTTAGCTGTGATTTTCATTTTCAACCAAAATTTGACCTCTGACCGATGATTTGACGTACTGTGCCAGCTGGCTTGTGTTTTACTGTGGAAAGGTCCGTCTGACTTTGTGTTGATGCCGTTTCTTTTTTGTTGTTGTTGTTTTGTGGAGCACAAAAAAATGCTATTTTAACATTCACACAGATCTCATCTATACAATGAAAATACAGAATTAATCTAAATTTAAATCGTTATGCACTGAAGAGTTTTTGTGTGCTTCCATATATCCCGACAGGTCTTGTTATTTAAGACATCGAGTATGTGCCAGGTATGAATATGCACAAGTGATTTCAGTGATAAATTTGTGTCTGTTTGTTTTGTCACACATTGTCATACAGCTTTACAAGATATGAAATAAGTCACATGTGCACTTCTGTGGCATTTTTTGCTAAATGCATAAATGTAATTGTATAAAAAAAAAATATTCATCAAGCAAAATTGCATTTGTGTTCCACAAAACATCTGAGTAAATAATGACAGAATTCGTCCCTTCAATAAATTTGACAATCAATAAACTTGACCATGTGTATTTTCAGAAACGACGTCATCTGACACTGAAAGAGAAACATCCCAGGATGAAGAAAGTCTGGTAAGATCCACAGATCCATTTCTCAGTTTGAGATGAAAGTGATCTTATGAATATAATGAGAGTTGGATGTACAGCATGTGTATGACTGCTAGATGAATGTCATAGTCTCACCTTGTTTCTCAATGACAATCTCTTTGCTTTGTGTGATTTCTTGACAGAATTTGTTCCTCTAATTTGACCATTTGTGCTTTATGATTGTGTATTTTCAGAAACATCTGACACTGAAAGAGAAACATCCCAGGATAAAGAAAAGTCTGGTAAGATCCAAAAGATCCATTTTTGTTTGAGTTGAAAGTGATCACATGATACAGCATTAAAATGAGTGTCAGATGTACAGCATGTGTATGAATGCTTGTAGATGAATGTCATGTGATCATCTTGTTTCTCTGTGACAATCTCTTTGTGTGATTTCAGGCTCTTCTATGATAGTTGCTGTTTCTGTGGGTTTGATCCTGCTGGCTGTGTGTTTAGTGCTCGTGTTGCTCAAAATAAAATACAACCGTAAACACGGTGAGACACACAGGCTACTGCATTTTTAATAAATCTGAGTTTGTCGCCCTCTGCTGTTCAGAAATACACACACAGATCAACCTCACACTTTCTCTGCTCATTCACACAGGCATCGGTTCATCATGTGAATCGACTCCAGCACAATTACCCACAATCCCCTCTGATGGGCTCCTGTGCACTGCTGTCAGTTTCCAGAAGCATGAAGAGTCTCTCATGACGCTGCTCTCCGCCGTCAGCAACGAGGAGATTGACTCGGATTACACCACGGTTATTTACCACATCGTGCCAAATTAATCTTAGTTCAGCCTAAAGAAACTCTGGGCTTATTTTACACCATCACACTGATGTTATTACATGCTATTCTGCTTCAGCTCTCTATCCATCGCTAAATTACATGTATGTGTTTGTATGTTAGAATAATTTAAGTGTTTAGTTAATAAAGTCTTGTTCGTGTCACACCTATAGTTGTTTCTAGTTCATGCTCATATACTGGAGTCCCTGATCATGCAGATTTTGGCTACACGCTCTGAGTAGAACTGTACAGTAAGAAAGATATTTTCCTTCCCCGGAAATGAACATTTCTTATAACAGTCACTGGCCCTCATGGCCAAATCAGCACCGAGCCCAAAACAGTGCTGTGTTTCCACCCTCGGGCCAGAAGCACCGCAGATCTTCACTAAAACCCACCCGTAACACTCCTCTCTGGATCAACATCACACAAACCATCATTTCACCAACAAATGGAAGTTTTATCAGAAAACAACTCAGAAAGAAAACAATAGCGAGATCAAAACGAACATGATAAAAGTGGCCATCTGTGGCATTTTATTGTTCACTTAAAGATTTAAAACCAAAGCATTGATGTTTTCCCACAATTTTACAATAATAAGTGATACATTGATCATAATGAATTCATTTGTGTCAAGATTGCACATGTTGTATGTCTCTCTCATTTAACACACCTGATTCAGCTCATCAGCTCATGAGTACTTGAGTTGGGCGTGTCTGATCCAAACAGCAGCGGTGAGGGGTTCAGGACAGGATTGAGAAGCACTGCTGTAGGCTGATGCAGTGATACAGTACTGACATTAGCTCATGCATGCTGTTTCACAATAATGATCCTGGAGATATTTGTGAAATCGGTGATTTATTTATTTTTTGTATTTATTTTGAGACATTTAAGGAAAATTAGAATATAAATTTGGATATTTAATGCCATGAATTTCACCCTTTTTAACATTTCCCACAGTGTACATTGTCTCAGTAACAAGATGCTGCAAAGAAAATGAACAGAATAAGAACCAAATCCTTTGTACACCTTCCCAAAAATTAAATATTTATGTCTATAATATAAATCCTATAGGAATCTTACAGGAATGGTTCCAAAATATGATAGAAATTCTAATTAAAATAGTAAAATTTTCTTATTGGAATCCTTTAGTATTGTTTGACAAGGGGATGATGTCAAGGACGTCACTGGTAACGTTCAGAGACGGATGTGGAGTTCTTTTAAGGTTTGAGGGACGTTATTTGTGGATCTTTGGGGAACATTCAGGAGGTTGAATGTTTAGGGCACTATTAGGACGTTCCCTCTAGGTCTCTACACTATTAATCAGGCATAAGCACTGTGTGTTCATGCTAAACACATTCAAAGATAAAACACAAAGCTGACAGACTCGCAATGTGATGAACATCATTTACAGTAATCTGGGGAAGTTCTTGTAAGCTGAAGTTATCTTCTACTCTGTCATTTATAAGCTCTGCGTAAGGAACATGTTTCTGGTGCAGCTCCGGATTTAAATAGTCTGCCTGAGGAAAACACGGAAGTGACCAGGCATAGAGTCCATTCAGGTCCAGGACCTACTGGTTTAAAGAAAATATCAGTATCCAATGGTCCAAAATATAATGACAGATAGCGAGCATTTACTGTTTGCTTGTAATTTATTTTTATTGTTATTTTTTGACACCAACCAAGTAATGTTAGTGTTCAATGACCAACACTTCTCTTTCATTTAACCATCAACACCCTTAAACCAATGCCACACACACACACACACCACACACCACACACACCTCTTTTTCTCCTCTCTAGAGCTTGTTTCCTAATCTAGTTTTATAATACAAGGCATTGTATTTACGAATATTGTTGGCTCTGTGAAATGACGAATGTTGAACTGTTGAATCATCTACGTTGGTTTCAATTACAGGTGAAATATAATTTAATATTTAAGTAATCAGCAAACCAAGACTAGAAAAATCTCTCCAATGCACCTTTATATCTGATGCCAGAATGATCGATGGAAACGGCTGCAGGATTGCATAAATATACATTTATTGAGCAGAACTTTTTTTATTGATAAATGAGAATAATACAAACATATATCAATAATTCAAAGCAGAACACAAGCATGATCATTAATATAATTTACTAGAAACAGAGGCAGAGTATTTTTAAGATTGAAATATATTCTGCTTCTCAGTATTGGCAAGTCACAGTACTTTTTTTAGTTAAGTAATGTAATTACATTTTTAAATATCTATTTACAGTTTCACATTTCTAAAATATATTAAAGTTAGCGAAGGAGGCTTGTAAATGAGGATTATTTTTCTCAGCGTGATAAACATCACATCCCAGTAAAACACACTGACATGTATGACATCAAGTACATTTATAATGTTAAATTGTCATTACAGATATTTTCTTTCTCTTGATCTGAGCTGCAGCGCTCATCACAGATTGGCTTATTGCTCACAACATAATGCTTCACTTCTGATGAACACTGAAGATTGAAGATAAAAAAATTAAAAAAAAACAAAAACAACAACAACAAAAATAACAACAACAACAGAAGTCAACGTTTCCCAACAGTGACCTGTAACTGCTGAATAATTTGCTCAATGAAGCTGAATGATTGTTGCTCAGTAATTATATTCTCAGTCACTGACATGATTCTTGATTTGAATTAAAAACTAAACTGTAATATTAGTTATGCTGTGTTTGACGGATGCATAATCAGAGTTAATCTCGTTTTAACTGATGGCGACTGTAGCGTCACTGAGACACTCTTCATGCTTCTGGAAACCAACAGCAGAATACAGGGGTACATCAGAGGGGATTGTGGGTAACTGTCCTGTAGAGTTAAGTGGATTCTGTGAATCACAGGGGTTTGTGGGTAATAGCACTGTCGAGTAAAGTGGATTCTGTGAATCAGAGAGGATTGTGGGTAACTGGACAGTCGAATAGAGAGGAGCTGATGCAGGATCTGAGTCTTGAATCTCTTCTTGAGCCTGTAAGAAGAAAAATCAAAGTTCAAAGGTGTACAGCATATACAATCCAACTTCTCACGTATCAGGGTTGCCAACTTTTGACTTTAGTTGGAATTGAATAAATGGCAAAACAGCATTTTGTTGCATACCCCCTCTGTCACCTCTGTCAGTGTGGGAAATACTGGTTATACCATACCTTGTCAATACATGTGTTCAACTTCACGCAGCGCTGCACAGACTGAATGGCATATGACATCAAAATACCTTGAGAGCACAGCTTTCTAGTCGCTCGCGCGATTCTTGATGTCAAACAGTCTGTGCAGCACGTTAGCTTTTTTAATTTGGCGTGAGATTCACTTGGACAGCAAAAGAGCGTGAGACAGAGACTGAACACATCTCACACCAAACACCTGAGAGATGTCAACCTTGAACATATTGAAGCACAGATCAGCTCTGAAACCCACCATATCATGATCTCCTGTCTCTCTTCTGTCTGATGATGAAATGACTCCTGTGTGAACAAGAGCAACATCTGAGACTGAGAAAAGACAAGATGATTTTAACTGTGTATTTCTGAACAGCAGAGGGAGACAAACTCAGATTTACTAAACATGCAGTAGCTTGAGTGTCTCACCGTGTTTACGGTTGTATTTTATTTTGAGCAACACGAGCACTAAACACACAGCCAGCAGGATCAAACCCACAGAAACAGCAACTATCATAGAAGAGCCTGAAATCACAGAAAAGAGATTGTCACAGAGAAACACGGTGAGCACATGACATTCATCTACAAGCATTCATACACATGCTGTACATCTGACACTCATCTTTATAGCTGTATCATGTGATCACTTTCATCTCAAACTGAGAAACAGATTTGTTGGATTTTACTAGACTTTTCTTTAACCTGGGATGTTTCCCTTTCAGTCAGGTGTTTCTGAAAACACAATCGAGCACCGATGGTCAAATTGATTAGAGGAACGAATTTCTGTCATTATTTACTCAGATCACCTGTGGAACACAAATGTGATTGTTTGAATAATATTTTCTGTACAATGAAAGCAGTTTGGTTGGAAACATTCAAATTTCCAGTTTTCTTGATGTTACTTTTTTTTTTTTTTTTAGTTAGTATGTATGATGTATGATTTTAGTTAGGTTAGTATGATGTTCCTGAAACATTCTTTCAATTTAATTTTTTTTACTAACAACTTGATGATTTGTAACATTCCAAGAATTTTAAAATGTCCAGCTTCCTTAATGTTAATAGAACATGATTAAAGGTTAGTAGATTTTGCTGAAACATTCAACACCTGCTTTTAATAAGCAATCAATGAAGGAAAGAGAAACAACAAGAACAAGAAACAAGAAACTACAACTTTCTTCAGTCATAGCCTTAGATGAACTGAAGATAAAAGACATAAAATAAATAAAAGAAAAGATAAAAGAAATCTCTGAAGGTCTGATTCAACAACTCCACAAACAGCATTACCAGCTTCACTTATTACTGACCAGACTGACTTTATTTATGTCACACGTCTACAGAAGCTCTTACTGAGAATTAACAGAAGTTTAGATATTAATTGAAAATGTTCATTTGAATGGTGATCAGTGTTTGATTTAGTTGGGCTCTTGACCTTTGACTTTTGTTATCTTGCTTCTTTTTCAGCAATTGCAAGTGTCTTCAGTGAACATTTGTGCATTGCTCAAGAAAGAGAAAGAGAAAAATCCAACTCTCATCACTTTCAAACTGAGCAACAGATCTGTTGGAACTTACCAGACTTTTCTTTGTGCTGGAAAGTTTCTTTTTTTGTTGTCAGATGATGTTGTTTCTGAAAATACACAATCATAGAGCACCAATGGTCAAAAATATTACAGGAACAAATTCTGACAACCCTCAATGGACACACTAAAGCTTTTTTACATGGAATGCAAGAACAATACAAATGCAAATGCAAAATTCAGTGTAAGATGACATCGTTTCTGAAAATACACAATCGTAGAGCACCAATGGTCAAATTAGAGGAACAAATTATTTGATTATGTATAAAAGGTTGTTACATGACAACAATATAACAGAACAGAAAACTGAAAAGTTTGTGTACTGATGAAATAATGTTCAGTTTTTTGCATAGACCGATCGTTTCTGTAGTGAACAGCAGACATGATGGCACCAGAGCTTCACAACAGAAGTTCACACTTCAAAATCCTTTTGACTCACTGTGCTTAAGGAAAAAGGCTGTGATAGGACCCTGAACGACAGCTAAAGCTATTGTAATCAGGACTGCCAAAGGTGGAGGACAGTGCCTGAGACCAGTGTGTGAACAATCATGGACTCCTAGGGCCACCAAACCGGTTCTGGCTAGAGCACAGCAAGACCAAAGAAAGGCCTCAAGAGAAAGACAATTTCTAAACATATTGGCTTGAAATCACAAAAAAAAAATGGACAGGAATACTGTAAGGAACATGTCCTATACGTCCCTTTAATCATCTAGGAAACTGTGTGCACGCAGTCGAAACTGCACCTGGAATAAAAGCCAATGCAATTGCACCCACTGAGACAGAAGTGTGATACCTCAACCAGTTCACATCAAGTTTGGACTCTACGAGTTCAGAACACTGCCACAAGGACTTTGAGAAAGGTTTAGAAAAGAAATAAAGCATTTTCAAGGTCCTAAAGACACTGTCTTATTTAACTGTGTATTTTGGGACAATGCAACAAGTTCCACAGGATGTAAAGGTTGGACGTGATGGGCGGACACCTGAGGTGCTACAACCCAATCACATCACCACAGCAGAAAAGGCGGGGATTAGTAATCATCTCCCCAAAGGGATAGAATAATGGCTTTCCCAAGTGAACAAACACTTGTTCTGAGTTTCTGATCTGATGAAGGAAGAACAACAGCACGACCAAGGTGAGACTCTTGCGAGTAAACCTTTCACCGCACGGATCTTCAAGCAGCCCAACTGCTTCTACAGAGAACTTTGACTCCTGACCTGCATAACTCAAATACCTCCAACCTACAGAAGATCCTGTGGATCGACCACCATCTGACCTACAGTTCTCTGGATTACACAAAGACCTCCAGCACTCAGTGCAGCTCTGCAGCTGTTGGAAAGCAATCCAGTCTCCACTGCACACAGAAGGATACCAGTGGACAACGTTTCCCATTCCCAGACTGATCACCCGACCAGGTGAAACGTAAATATAAGCTAAACAAACCTTTTCGCAAAGGCCTTGGCATGAGGTTGTTGCTATATGAGATTGTTATTTGTGTATAGACTGTTTATCTAGGGTCAGCGTACACAGATACAGATACATTAGACACGTTATCTATATTCAGAGTAAATGCTTATTTACTATTTCATACCAGCATCCAGAAAGACCACAACTGACTCCCTCATAGACTGCTATTTACCCATTCATTGCTTCATCCAATCTGTTGCTCATCTACTTGGCATTCATTATGTTAACATCCATTTGTTTAGTAGTTTGTAATTTCTGTTTGATTATTGATTCAATTTTCTTTGTAGTTTAGTCATTTTTCTTAGTAGTATTTAGTGAGTGTGATATTTTACTCTTGTATATCTTTTTGTTAATAAATTCATTTTTACTGTAAACTGTGTCATTCTTGTGTTGATAATCAGAGGCTCTACAAGCTCGCCCGAATCTCACCAAATCCTTCAGATTTGTCAGATGACAAAATTCCTTCAGTTTATAAAATTAATTCAGTCAACAATCTTCCATGATTGGCTGGTGCCTCGAAATATTGGGGTAAAGGGATAATTCCCTTGTTATGAAACAAATTCAATTTTAGCTGTAAAGCAGCTTCAGAAGATAATAGTGACCAGTGTTGGGAAAAGTTACTTTTAAAAGTAATGAATTGCAATATTGTGTTACTCCCTATAAAATGTAATTAATTGCGTTACATTACTTTTTCTCATTTGGGTTGGGCTGTTTGTTTGTAGAGCTTTTTAGTGCATAATTTAAGTTTAGATCAATTTTGTATTTGCATTGTATGGAAAAAAGCTCAGAACATTCAAAAACATCTTGTGTGCTCCACAAAAAAGCATCAACAACAAATAGTCAGTCGAGTCTGGATTGGCAGAAAGGTGAAGGGTTATCTCTGGGTGATCTGCAGTAAAATGAATCACATCTGTAAATAGAAACATTTTCTTTCTGCACCTTACTGGACTAAATAGCTAAAAGACAAAAGAAGTTTCTTGAACACAAGGGTTTTCAGTGCTTCCCGTTGCATGTGGTTTTCAGCTGGTGTGAACATGACCGTTCATCAGACTTTACCACAGCATGTTGCTTTAAAGAGACAGTACATCCAAAAATGATCACACTATAGAAAACTGGAAAAGATCCTGTAATGTTCTGCCAGATCACTATACAGACATTTCCTTTAACCCTAAAACATTAATATGGAAAATTCCTTCATATTAGCATCATTACTCCAGTCTTCAGTGTCACATGATCCTTCAGAAATCAATCTAATGTGATGATTTGCTGCTCAAGAAACATTTATGATTATTATCAATGTTAAAAACTGTTGTGCTGCTTCAGATTTTTGTGGGAAAACGTGATACGCTACCATTCAAAAGTCTGGGGTAAGATTAAAAAAATAAAACAAATACTTTTATTCAACAAGCACACATTAAATTGATTTAAATGACAGTAAAGACATTCATAATTTATACAAATTATTTATATTTCAAATAAATGCTGTTCTTTTGAACTTTCTATTCATCAAATAATCCTGACAAATGAAAGTGCCAAGTCAAGTCATCTTCATTTATAGTGATTTTCACAATACAGATTGTTTCAAAGCAGCTTCACGGTGACAACAGGAAATTAATGGACAGAAATTATTTTGGCTTTTCAGCAGCTGTAAGAAAATATTATTATCGAGCTAAAGTAGGTTTTGATTGAATCACTTCCATGGTAAGAATTGTTAATTATTAACTTGTGCGCAGAAGCTTGGTCTTTTTTTACAAAGTAACATCGCCAAATTACTTGTCTGGTCCGCATAGTACAGAAAAAATTAGTTGTGTCTGCGGATCTATGCAAAGTGGAATAATTTTGAGAACGTTTTATCTATACATAGAGAGGAAAGGGAAATAGGCCTTCGCAGGGGATAGATTAGAAACGTCAGGGCTGTGTTTTCATCATGTCTGGTCCATCTGGACATGGCCTGGATCTGGCAGACTACAGTAAACCTCGGGATAAACAGAAAGAGACTAATATTAGCGTAGACGCCATTCTTCTTCTGATGTAACAAGTACATCAGGTGTTATAGGAAGTGTTCCCGGTTCCGGCTGACCTAATCTATGCAGCCTAATAATCTACATGATAGTAGATAATGTGTTATGTGTATGCAAGTTTAAACAGATGTGTTTTTAGTCTAGATTTAAACTGACAGAGTGTGTCTGAATCCCGAACAATGCTAGGAAGATTGTTCAGGACAATAATGCTTTAAGAGCTCGCTCAGGTACTGGGGAGCTAAACCATTTAGTGCTTTGTAAGTAATTAGCAAGATTTTAAAATCTATACGATGTTTAACAGGAAGCCAATGCAGTGATGACAGAACTGGGCTAATATGGTCATACTTCCTAATTCTATAAGAACTCTATGAGAGCACTCTGGGAGATTCTCGGCCAAATCCCACAAAAAGAGGCGGTACTATTCTGACATTGATGAGCGCTTTTAAACTGCTGCACTGAGTCTGAGCACGATAAATTAGATGTTTTTTAATCAATTGAGCCACTCTTTAAGAAAAGCTAATTTTAATTTCTTTGTGAACAATCCTTTTAATGAAAGAGTATTTTACCTCTGATCACACGTAGATGAACTTCAGTGAAAACGAACGACCCAGAACTCTCCTCTGCGCACCAGTATTTCCCAGAATCCTCTTCTGTCAGGTTGTTGATGTTCACAGTAAAGACTCCAGCTGAGGTTTCATCAGTCAGAGAATCGGCCATTTGTTTTCATATTCGATGAAACACGAACTCCGTCTCGAACACAGATGTTCGGCTGATCTCCTCTGCAAAACGACCCCTGGAGACTCTTGTGATTCCTGATGAACTTACAGCTGATGGACACTGATCCTCCGACAGACGCTTCACGAGTGACCGCTGAAGAGAGAAAATATGAGTATGAGAACAGAATGATCAGAAACATTGAGATTTTCTCCAGAAACACCCTCACCATCTTTCATGACGATCATGAGTTCAGTGGGAAGATTAAACTCATCTCTCACTGCACACCAGTATATCCCAGCATCCTCTGCTCTCAGCTCACTCAAGGTCACAGTGAAGAGATTGAGTTCAGGATCATTCTTTACTGAAATCTTTGGTTTATTCACATGGGATTCATCTGATTTAATTATCTTTTTAGCATTTTCAGTGAAACACTTTCCTTTGCAAAGATGCTTTACTTCTCTTGAATGTTTTTCATTATAAGGGCATTTGATCTCTGATGAATCTCCTTCACGTCCGACCACTGGAGGCACTAATAGTCAAAGAGAATGAAAGTGTTTATATCCTGCAATGAATGCACATGTTATCTGGTTTATGGTGACTGTACGTACTGGTCACAGTGAGGTGATGTTGATTGGTGAGAGAGACAGAAGTCAGATGTGTGTCTCTGGTTTCTGCTCCACACCAGTAAACTCCAGCATCTCTCTCGCTCACATTACTGATGATCACTGTAAAAACTCCTGCTGTACTGACAGAAAACTCAAAGCGTTTCTGCTCTGATGAACTGATGCTCTCACATATCTTCTGCTCGTTCTCTCTGCAGATGTGTTTGAAGGTCTCGTCGTGTTTCTCAGGGAAATCGCAGGTGAGTTTCACACTTTCACCAATAACAGCAGATGCTTTACTTGATGCACGAAAATGATCAACTATACACAAAAACAATGAAAAACAGTTATAATATAAAAAATTTAACTGTTATAAAGTGTGTATTCAAATTGAATCTCCCAACAGAATCTCTTTACCTTGATTTACAGTCAGTTTGACGTCAGTGAACAGATCATCATCAGTGATATTCACTCCACACCTGTACGTTCCTTCATCAGCCGCCGTTAAATTACTGATAAAAACCTTCAGAAGTCCTTCACTGGAATCATCATACATGTGAACTTCATCATGATGGACCCATTGATTCTGTTCATCAACAATAATCTTCTGTGATGAATCTTTCTGGATGAATTTCTTGTTTCTTCTGAACTCTTGTGGAAATTTACACGTGATGAAGACTGATTTACTGGAGTAGGCCTGAACCTGGACAGAAGTGATTCGACCTGCAAAATGAGATTTATTTCTTGATTTAGTGTATTGTTTAAAGTCAGGAGGGAATTTAATTTCTTATTTAGAGCTGTAAAATTTCTTTAATTAAAAATAAACTAAACTCACTGCAAACATTCAGCTGAATCTCTTTAATGAAGGTTATGTGAGTAATTGATTGTGAAGATCCGTATCTCTCCACTCCACATAAATAAACTCCTCCGTCGTCTCCAGAAATGTGTCTAATGGTCACAGTAAAATGATCTTCATGACTGTCAGACAGAATGATCTTCTCCTCAGATGATTGTGATGATTGTGAGCTGTTCAGCACATGGACAGGACCCTCTTTCAGTCTGTAGAAGACTTTGGTGTGTGTTTTAAACTTATCATCATATTCACAGTGGAAAGAGATTGTTTGTCCAACATACTTGTCCTGGATAACAGACGTCCCACAACCAGACTCTGAAAATGATTTCAACAAAACCTTGTGACATGCACTGAAATATAAACATTATTATTAATAAAGGTGCTCTAGGGAACTTTTGCATCTCTATCGCCATCTCTGTTTGACACATAAAATGTCATGTTCCTTGCAGAGTTTCATTCTTCTTTCTTTCTTTCTTTCTTTCTTTCTTTTTTAAACATGGGTTCTGGTTGTTTTTAGGTATTTATGGTCGCCTGTGATCAGAGATCTGTCATCCTTCTTCAAAGACGTATTGACAAAAAAACATACATCTTACAAGGATATTACTTGAAAATGTCATCTGAACAAGTAAGGTACATACAGTTTTCTCTTCACAGAAGTGACATTAACAAGCCAAGATGAAGAACACAAAACTGCCATTTTTCCTGCATAATCTGACCTGACAGCTCAACTTATGAATAATTATTATAAGCTGACAGTTGTGAATCAGAGTAAAGCATGGAAACTTTGAACATTGATTTATGTACTTGCTCAGCAATTCATTTTGTTCATTTTACTCATCTTCCGTACTGCTCTCTCATACTATAATAAAAATAATTGCTGTAGTAAGTTATAAAGTAACACATGTACCTCTGTTCACCTCTAAATCAACATCATGAGATTTCTGATTGTTTCCACATGTATATTTCCCATCATCCTCTCTGCTGAGGTTCCTGATAAACACTGTGAAGAATCTGCTGTTTTCATCATCATACAGAGCAAATCTCCCGTTATAATCCCAGCGACGATGAAGCTCAGAACTGATGCCTGATATACAGCCCCTCCGTCTGCAGAAATAATTTCCTTTATGCTGTTCATTAGTCTTATTGTGGTTTGAGTTCATGCACTTGAACATCAAACTCCTCCAGCGCATCCAATCACTCTGAAACAAAGTACCTGACCTGCCAAACACAAGTTCATTCTGGGTTATTATCATCAATCTAGATCATATAATATATTATTTGACCCAGACTGACCAGTGAAGAACTGACCTGAGATCAGGCAGAGAGTGATGAAGATGAAGATGATGATGGCAGCCCTCATTCTAGATTAACTTCAGTCTCACAGATATCCAGAGAGAGCACTGTGTCAGATCACATATAAATGTACGCACATCTTCCGTCAATCTTTTTCTCACATCTCTGCTTCCTTATTCTCTATAACTGTTCCACCCATCTGCGCCACTAACAGGGCGGTGAGTGTGGAGATATGTGTGAAAGACATGCAGAGAAACATATATATAAGCATACAAAGACACTCAAAGCAGATGACACATCACTAAAATGAGTGACACAGAAGTCTGCGGCCTTTAACCAACAAATGCAAAGCAAACAAAACTGATCTGAAGCGATGAGTGATGATGGTGCTCAAGATTACAAACAGCACAGCATGAAAAACACAGAGAAAAACTAGATTATGAGAACCGGTAGAGGCCTGTAGTCGTCACTGGGGGAAATCAAAGAAGAACTGACATGAGAAAAAAAATACTTTCTATAGTCTTAAAGTCAGCATGGACTGAAAAATCAGCCTGTTTTCTAAAAGCACATTATTGTAAATGATTCACAATAATAATTTAGGATGTGCACAATATAGTTGAGACGAAAAACTAAATGCCAATGAGCAGCATGTAAAAGACAGTCATGGTGCAGACGTATATGAGACGCTTGAGGAGACCTGCAGCAGGAGCCATCAGTGGTCAACCTGAAGCTTTCTCCTGCACTCTCACTGAAGCTAAGCAGGGTTGAGCCTGGTTAGGACCTGGATGGGAGACCTCCTGGAAGACTAGGTATCTGCTGGAAGAGGTGTTAGTGAGGCCAGCAGGGGGCGCTGCTCATCCTGAGGTCTCAGTCGTTCCTAACACCCCAGTACAGTCGCCATAAACTGTACTGTATAAAGGGTTCATATAAGCTCCAGAAAGATAAGGGGTTGAGTAAAGCAGTCCCTACAGCACATCACATAACCCCAACCCCTTACTTGATACTTGCATTGCCTTAACAAGATTAAAGTCTTGATGGTGTGTTGGTTCAGTAGGTTCACTCAGGTTCTTCCATTATTTTGCTGTTATTCTGACTCGATGAGATGATGGTGTTGTTGGGAATCCTCTCTCCCGAGTGGAAAGCTCGAACCATGGGTTTCTGTGGTTCATGGCAAACAAGGTTGACTAAGATAATGGCCTTTAACTAATACTGGTCACACCTCCTGAAGGTGGCTTGACCAATGCAAAGGTGTAATTTGGAGTGGGAAAAAGTTTCTTTGAGTGATCACAGTGGGTTGCCAGATTTATGTCCCTTTAAAATGCAATTGCTTTCCGAAATGATTCACTGTTTTAAAGCATTTAAAAAGCCACATGCTGATGACCCCTGCTGGACAGAACAGTGTAAATGCAGTGAAAGCCAGACATGCATAAAAACACTCAGTGCAAATGTTTTATTGAAAGTGTAATCTATTAAATGCAATTAACTAATCATCTAATACCATTAAATATAAAGTGTCTTTATAGTATGTGTTATTTTATTAAATTGTCGGGCTTTGATTTATGGATAGCTCAGTTAATGCAATACTTTTTTTTTTTTTTTTTAAATTACACAATGTGTCATTACATGTCTACATAT
The DNA here is from genome assembly GCA_028476615.1 of Culter alburnus. NCBI lineage: Eukaryota > Metazoa > Chordata > Actinopteri > Cypriniformes > Xenocyprididae > Culter > Culter alburnus. The sequence continues at coordinate 18,199 of JAOTNS010000419.1, forward strand.
TTATAAAACTGATCAGGTAAAAATCATATACAGGTACTGGTTTAGTGGCCAACTATTGAAATTTTGAATAATTTCGAAACAGTTATGGGCCCGGTTTCACAGACAGGGCTTAGACTAAGCCAGGATTAGGCCTTAGTTCAATTGGGACATTAAAGTGGCTTTTATAAACGTACCTTTGAAAAAAAACATTACTGGTGTTCATCTTGAGACAAAACAATGACACTGACATATTTTAAGATATATCAGTGCAAGTTGCTTTCAGTTAAAACAGCTCAAACATGTTTTAGTCTAGGACTATCTTAAGCCCTGTCTGTGAAATCGGGGGATGACTTAACAAAGCCTTGTTTACTGAAATTATGTGACTGGAAGTTTGATATGCACTCTGAATTACTTTTTCGAAACAAATTCACAAAGGTTTCAAAGATTCATGAAGCAGTGTCTTGAAAGCGATATGGCCTGATCAGCACATGTGATAAAGGCACTACACACACTAAAATACACCCCAACAAACTCTTACTCTCACTCAGTATCCAGCAGGATATCTGTAGTAGACTGAGAACAATTCTTGCAGTTCCATTTATGGCCACTAGGGGGTGTGTCTGCTTATGTTGAGGGGGAATTTACTTGTTGAAGAAGTGTGTTCTGTCCTGTTGGACAGTGTTTGTTGATTCTGTAATAAGAGCAGTTAGTAGTGAACCCACCCTCCTGTATTTTCTTCTCTTGTGTGGTTTTTGATGCCAAGTTACCACATATTTTGGTGAAGAGATATCACTGGTAAACGCATGAGAGCTGTATGATGCAGTAGCCTAATGGAAGAGAAAAGTGTCCGGCTACCAAAGTAAAACATGACAGTGATCAAGACAGTAGCAGGTTCCAAAACTTACAGTTTAATATGAAATTTGCTGAGCCCCAATAAGCCTAAATTCAAGTCATATGCTCAGTTGGTGAACTTGTTAAAAAAACATTTTAACCCAAAGCCAAATGAGATATTTCAGCGTTTCAAGTTTGACTCAGACTTAAGGAGGCCAGATGAGACAATAACAGACATTTTGTGTGCGCAGGATTGTAATTATGGTGAAACGCTACAGCAGATGCTGAGAGACAGACTGTTTTGCAGAGTTAATGATGAACGAATCCAAAGGAGGTTGTTGTCGGAGCAAAATCTAACCTTTGATAATGCACTGAAAATAGCACTTTCCTTGGAGGCTGCGGATACAAATGCACAGGACCTGCAAAATAACAGTACAGCAGCGGCATGTCAAAAGTTGCACAATAGCAGCACAGCTGACGGTGCAGTGAGCCGTGAAAAAGAAATGCAAGCCAGTGCATCATGTAAGTCATGTTACAGATGCAAGGGAACAAATCACACTGCACCAGATTGTAGATTTAAACAGAGAAATGTCACGCATGTGGTAAAATTGGTCACATATCGCACACTTGCAGAAATAAGGGTAAAATGGCAAGTAGAGGGAGAGAAAGAGACAGCAGATATAAAAGAGCCCAGGACGACGGTATTGTGCAAATAAAGTGGAGGAAAGTGACAATGATGAGTGTTGAAACATTCACACTGGGTTGCATTAAAGAATATATAGGGAAAGTTAACAGTGAAAATCCAACTAAAGTGCAGCAATAAACAGTGGACATGCAAATGGATGGGCACAAAGTGAAACAAAAAATAGACACTGGATGTAGTCTTAACATTTTAAATGGGGAGACATTCAAGGAATTGAGAAAAATAGGAAAAAACACAAAACTAAGACAGACTGAAATTAAACTGGAAACCTATCCGGGACAACAGATCAAAGTGAGAGGCAGGTTGCAGTGGAGCACCAAGAGAAAAAGAAAATGCTCCCTGACGGTCTCCAGCCCGTTTAAATAAAAGTTAGGGTGATTGTAGAGGCTGCATCACCATCTAATGTGTCAGAACTAAAGGCCTACCTACTATGGAAAATTTCTCCCAAATTTAGCGACCTGCCTGGCACCACTTGTATGAGCTTGTTAAAAAAGGAAAGAACTGGGAGTGGATGACAGAACAGGAAGAGGCCTTCCGGCATTCAAAGATGTTGCTGCAATCTACGAATGTCCTGATACATTATTCGGCAGATAGAGATCTAGTATTAGCATGTGATGCATCACCCTATGGGGTAAGAGCTGTGTTATTGCACAGATTGGAAGATGGCAGCGAGCGACCACTAAGTTTCATGTCATGTCTTGCACACTGTCAGTGGCGGAGAAAAAAATACTCGCAACTAGATAAAGAGGGGCTTGCAGTAGTTTTTGGAATACAGAAGTTTCACAAATACATGTATGGAAGGTCCTTTTACTATCTGCACAGACCACAAACCATTGATTTCACTCTTTAATGAGAAGAAACCCATGGGCTCTTCCCGAGTGCAGAGGTGGACTCAGGAAGAGGTGGAGGTCCTGAGTGCCTACGACTATACCATGGCTTTCAGGCCTGCCAAAGCTAATGTCTGTGCTGATGCTTTAAGCAGGCTACCCATCAAGGAAGAGGCAATAGAGGAGAGGAAAGCTGAGCAAGTATTAATGCTGGATGTATTTGGTGATGCACCTGTGGATACTCCTGAAATTAGACGTTGGACCTCTCGTGATGTAATGATGTTTAGGGTTTATGAATACGGTTGAGTTTCAACCTTATCATCAGAGGAGAACAGTGTGTATTATGTCACCCAAATCACTATAGAAAAGCTCAGGCAAAGTTTTAGTGTATTCGGACTGCCTCGGATGTTGGTATCCGACAATGGTCCTTGTTTTACAAGTGCTGATATTGCAGCATTCATGAAAAAGAATGGAAACGGCACCCTTTCACACTTTCTCAAATGGGTTAGCGGAATCTGGCACATGTGGCATGATGATCTGGCCCACATGCTGCAATGAATTACGGTCCTTGTGTGGGCATCTTCTGCTTGATCTGAGCCACAAGCAGGCCACAGCAATGCCACTTGTCAGCCTAGAGCAAAGAAATAAACCTAAACTGGACCTTATCTGAGCCACAATACATGTATATGTTAAGTATAGAGTCATCTCAGCCTTAAAAAGCCTGTTAACAAGCAGAATCAGTGAAGGAAAGAAGAGAACAGAGAAAGAGACGAGCAGAAACACAAGAAATAACTGACTTCAGTTCCTGTTGTGGCCATTAGGGTGCATGTGCTTATGTGCAGTTATTAGTAAACCCACCCTCCTGCATTTTCTTCTCTTGTGTGGTTTTTGATGCCAAGTTACCACAATATCCTCCCAAATCTTGGGTGTTTTTGCATCGATTCTTGGAGGGTGTGTCGAGGTGTCTGTATATGGTTGAATGTGGGATCTACGTATACATGACTATGGTTTTATCCCCCTTATTTCAATGCAAGATTGGCTCTTCCATTTCTAACTTGAATAGGCTTCAGGTCTCATGAGCTTCCATTTAATTTATCTCTACAAAAACTGTTTCTGCTGCTTGATACTGCAAGCTTGTATGTGATGATACGACATTTTATACATCAGTTCATTCTGGTTCTCGTATCTGATTGGCTGAGAGGTCTTTTGCAGCTTTGCGATATTCTAGCATTATCACCACAGGAACCATTTCACCATTTGTATCACTCCACTTGCTACATTTGTCATGGCGGACGAGCAAATCCCATAATTTTACATATCACCACCTTGGAATTATAAGGTTTTATCTGCATTCTGAGCAGTTTTGAGACATTGAGCTTCAAAGTTTTTGCATTCCATTGGACTTTGTAGATAGAACCTTTTTGTTTAAAAAAAAAAAAGTCACATAATGTATACATTCTAAGTCACAGAATTAGAATATTTGAATAGCTCTATAAATAACTTGTGAATAACTTTGTGTGTTGTGTGTGTGTGTGTGTGTGTGTGATTTTCATGATGAATGCAGGATGACGCCTACACCCACTGGTCGCTCTTTGTGCATTTATATTAATATACTCGTGTCATCTGTAGTGTTGAGTGTCAGCCTATAAGATCTCTGATACATCGCTGGAAATGAGAATCTTTTTCTATCATTTGGTGATGGTGGTGATGAAGAAAAATCCCATGTTGCATAGAAATATTTCACCCAAAACGTGAGCCCTTGGATAATGCATGCAATTTGCAAACTTTGCATGAGACATACGCTGGTGAAGGAGTGTCTACAGTTAAAGTGAAAAAGAAAGAAAAAAACTGCTTTTGGCATCAGAAGCTGCATAAATGGTGCTACCAGTGCTATAGCGGTAGATACTTAATTTATTGACTTAATATTCTCTTGTGGACCATACATTGATGATCGTGTGGGGGGGGGGGATAAAATACAAGCACTCTTGATAATTTGTGAATAGATCACCTTGCAATTCAATTTTGATGTGGGATGCAGTTTTGTAGTCTGTTTTAAGTAAGTTTTCATTTCTCAAATTTCTCAATCCTCACACGCGCGTCAGTGTCGCAAGTGTGGTTATGATGATATCATTATAAAATTGGGGAAGGTGAATGAATTGTAGGTCCTAATATTTAATATAATATATAATAATAATTTTAATAATATATAATAATAATAATAATATAATTTTAATACATTAATGGGAAAACTAGCTAAGATATTATCATCTTGATGATATCTTGACTATCGTCAAGGCACGATACTATCTCGGCACAACCCTAGGTTTCTGCATGTCTTTCACACATCACACAGCAATCACTGCCCTGTTAGCTGTGCAGATGGGTGAAACCATTATAGAAAATAAGGAAGTAGAGACATGAGAAAGACCAAAAGAGGATGTGTACTTCTGATGATAGTGACTTGCATCACATTCAAGGAACACACTTGATCAGTTCTTGTTGTCGCTGGATTGTGGTCATATTTGGTTTTCTCTGGATATCTGTGAGACTGAAGTCAATCTGGAATGAGGGCTGCCATCATCATCTTCATCTTCATCACTCTCTGCCTGATCTCAGGTCAGTTCTTTACTGGTCAGTCTGGGTCAAATAATATATATATGATCTAGATTGATGATATAAATACCCAGAGCAAATGAACTTGTGTTTGGCAGGTCAGGTACTTTGTTTCAGTGTGATTGGATGCGCTGGAGGGAGTTTGATGTTCAAGTGCATGATCTCAAACCAGAGAAAGACTGAGGAACAGTGTAAAGGAAATTATTTCTGCAGACGGTGGGGCTGTATATCAGGCATCAGTTCTGAGCTTCAGCGTCGCTGGGATTATAACGAAAGATTTGCTCTGTATGATGATGGAAACAGCAGATTCTTCACAGTGTTTATCAGGAACCTCCGCAGAGAGGATGATGGAGAATATGCGTGTGGAAACAAGCAGAAATGGAATCATGATGTTGATTTAGAGGTGAAGAAAGGTACGTGTGTTACTTTATAACTTACTACAGCAATTATTTTATTATAGTACGATTAAAGGTGCACTACAGAAGATTTTTGAGTAAAAATGAACAAAAATGGATTACTGAGCACATAAATCGATGTTCAAAACAGTTTTCATGCCTTGCACTTATTCATGACGGTATATTAATTATAATAATTCATAATTTGAGCTGTCAGGTAAGATTATTCAGGGAAAATGTCAGTTTTATGACATTTGTCTTTGCATGTTCATGTCACTTCTGTAAAAAGAAAAAAAGACTATATGTAAATTACTTGTTCAGATGATATTTTCAGGATATATTCCTTGTAAGATGTATGTTTTCTGTCAATATGTCTTGACAACAGATCTGCTTTGATCACAGACAACCTTAAATATATCTAAAAACAACCAGAAACCATGGAACATTTTGTGTTTCAAACAGAGATGATGATAGAGACCCTTACAGAACAAAAGTATATGGGAATATACTGCTCCTGATATATAACATAATACATTTCCACATATGGGAAACTTCTGCTTACATTTTTCAATATACTGCAATATATGCATTGACCATGTGGCTATATATTGATACATATAAAATATTTATAAATGAAGACAAAAATAGCATTACATTCATAAAGTTTTATCCTTTATTGTGTTTCATATATTGCACATACATGTGAATGTATTGAACACACACACACACACACACACACACATATATATATATATATATATATATATATATTACACACATTCATGAATGAGTTACAATCAGTGGTTACAACAGACTTCTAGTTCCCAGCATGCTTTGCGTTAAAAGAGAGTAAAGGATTAGTTCACTTTTAAATAAACTTTTCCTGATCATTTACTCACCCCCATGTCATCCAAGATGTTCATGTCTTTCTTTCTTCAGTGGAAAATAAGGTTTTTGGAAAACATTCCAGGATTATTCTCCTTATAGTGGACTTCACTGGCCTCCGAACTGTTGAAGGTCAAAATTAGTTTCAGTGCAGCTTTAAAGAGCTTTAAACGATACCAGAGGAATAAGAGTCTTATCTAGTAAAATGATCGGTCATTTTCGAAAAGAAAAAAAAAATACAATTGTTTATGCTTTATAAACACAAAATATTTCCTTGAACGTACTTCTGTTTTCTCATTCTTCAAAACGCTTATGCTAAATGTCCTACGTCTTCCCTACTTACGGAATGAACGCGGCGCCAGTTTCGTGTTTTTTTTTCCGTCATGTTATAAATGAATTATTTGTCCGCATGCACATTTGCCAAGTACATTCGTATTAAAAACGGCTTTTAAAAACTGTCCGTGATTCAGTTTTGTGCACCGCGACAGAAGTTTGATGCTGTGTGGAACAAGCAACAGCTTTAATGAGTGCCTCATCTTCTTAAACGTAAATGATTACATTTCAATGACGGGTGTTTCTTCCCCACCGCAGAAACCACCACAGGTTCATCAATGGCGTCAAAAGTATACATTTTTCTGTTTTTGTTGATCGCAAAGTACAAAGTAGATAAGGAAAACTAGGATGTCGGGTGTAATCAGAGCGCCGCCATTACTGTTTACAGTGTGTGGAATGGAGCGCTGTGATTGGTTGAGCGGATATATCTCATTCTGCAGAAAAAGGCGTTTGTCACGTTTTGGAAAGAAAGGGAGAAAACATGACAGAATAACACGACGGATATCGCATTTTGCGCAAAATTAATAAATGACTTTTCAATACCGACCAGATACAATACTGATTTAGGCGGAAACTCAATTTTTTTGAAAATGGCGTTTATCGAGTTTTGGAACCAAACTTTTCATATATTTTATTATAAATCATGTAATATATTGATCATTCATGTATAGTGAAATATATTTTATTTCCATAAGGGGGGGCAGCCTTCCCTAGTGTACCTTTAATAATACTAGGCCTGGTTTCACAGACAGAGCATAAGCCCAGGACACACTAGAACTAGGGGCGAGAAAAACCAACTGTCTTTCTGCCACGCGTCAGCTGCGCTTGAACACACAGCACAGACTACAATATGTAGGGCCAGATTTTAAACTGGCTGAGAGAGCTCAATGTGCTGCAACTGAAGAAAACACATGCAATAAGAAAAAACACATGCAAATAAAGAAAACATCTTCATTAGTTTGAAAACACATGTGCTGCAAAAGTTCACAACACAACCAAATACAGAAATGCGCTGCAAATAGCACATACCAGGCCCGGCGATCTCAAACCCCCTCTGCGATGATCTGAATGATGATGATTCAATTCAATTCAATTCAATTCAATTCAATTCAAATTCAATTCAATTCAAAAGCTTTATTGTCTAGCCCCACAGGGGTAGAAAATTGTCTTCAGACAAGGCTCGACAACAAAAAACATTAACACAACAACAGAACAAACAATAATTTAAAAACTTCACAACAACAACAACAACTCATCTTACAATCCTATTTAAAATATCAATGGCTGTCGGTACAAAGGGTCTTCTTATACTTAGCCTTTTTAATCAGGGGTACTTTGTACCGTCTACCTGATGGAAGTACTGGAAATGAACTATTAAGTGGATGAGATGTATCTGCCAAAATGGCGGAAGTCTTTCTTTTTACTGCAACAGTATAAAGGTCAGACAAAGATACTTGCTTTGCTCCAATAGTTTTACCAGCCATATTTATAATCCTTAAAAGTTTGTTCTTACATTTAACAGAGAGAGAATTAAACCAGGACACCATGTTAAAAGTGAGCACAGACTCAATAAGAGATTTATACACAACTATCAAAATGTCTTTTTCAATGTTTAAACTTCTCAGTTTCCTCAGTAAGCCTAGACGTTGGTAAGCCTTCTTAAAGACACCATCTGAATGTTTCCCAAACATAAACTGGGAGTCAATCTCTGTACCCAGATATTTAAAAGATCCCACCTGTTCAACTACCTCACCATTAATTATCAAGGTTTAAAAAGTGTACATGCATTGCTAACCCCACAACACATTTCCTTAGTTTTATTTATATTAAGCTGCAAGGAACTCTGCTCAGTCCACAATGCAAAGGCATTAACAAAGTTAAAATAACTGTCCAGTGATTGGGTATCCTTCACACATCCCACTAGTGCCATGTCATCTGCATATTTTAAGAGCATCAAATTTTCATCATAACAGGTTATCTCATTTGTGTAAATTGAGAAAAGAATTGGGGATAAACACATCCCTGTGGGAGACCAGTTTTCAAAACCACATTTCCAGACTTTCTACCATTCACCAGCACATGTTGGGGGCGATCCTGTAAGAAACTGTTAATCCATAAAATCAAGGTTTGATGCACTTGTAATTCCTCCAGACGCCTTAAAAGTGTGTTTATGTTCACCGTGCTAAAAGCTGAAGAAAAGTCCATAAATAAAATCCTGACCCATGAATTTGCCGAGTCCAGATGCTTTACCGCCCTGTCCAACAGAGTAAGAGTGGCATCCTCAACTCCACGTCCAGTTCGATAAGCAAATTGCAACGGATCAAGTTTACCAGACACTATTTGTGAGAGTTGCTGACAAACTACTCTCTCCATACATTTACAGAGCACAGATGTTAAAGCCACTGGCCTGTAGTCCACAAGCTGCTTAGCATGTGCCTTTTTTGGTAAAGGGATGATGGTGCTTTCCTTCCAGGCCTGCGGAACAATGCTCAAATCAAGAGACAGCTGAAAGAGTTGTGTCAACACCCCCTTTAGCTGAACTGCACATTCTCTCAATACCTTGCCCTTTATTCCATCTGGCCCCGATGTCTTTTTTGGTTTAACCTGCATTAAAACCTTCTCCACATTTTGTTCCTCAATTGTCATGTGTGGTAAATCAGGATGCTCTGTAGGAGTCCAGTGCTCATCTAAAAACTATTATTAAAACGAGCATAAAATTGGTTCAATTCATTAGCAAAACAGACAGGATCAGGGCACTGGATATTGTGTTTCTTCTGATTTCTCCCCATCATGATATTTAAGCCATGCCAGGCCATCTGTGCATTACCCATTGTAAACTTTTCCTCAACCTTGCGTTTATATTCCTGTTTAGCTACCTTAATTTTTTGTTTTAATTCTTTCTGTAAGAGTTTAAAGCCAAATTCATCACCATTTAAGAAAGCTATTTTTTTAAGATTTAAACAATGTTTAAGATCTTTTGTAACCCAGGGCTTATTGTTAGGGTAACATCTCACACATTTCACCGGAATTACAGTGTCTACACAAAAATTAACATACCCAGATATTGAAGCATTAAGCATATCTACATCACTTTCACAGTCCTTAGAAAATACATCCCAATTTGTAGCTTCAAAACAACCCTTTAGTGTTTCAGTAGATTCAAAATCCCATACCTGAATAGTCCTAGTTTGCACTTTTTCAGTTTTTAATTTTTGTCTATAACGAGGTAAGAGCAGAACGGTATTGTGGTCAGATCGACCGAGAGGTGGACGTGCCTTGGAGATGTAGGCGCCTTGTATATTTCCAAAGCACAAGTCCAATGTTTTATCCAACCTGGTAACAGACGTGACATACTGCTCCAAGTTCGGCAGAAGTGTAGTGACGTCACAACGATTAAAATCACCAAGCAGAAACACCGGCTGATCTCCAACTCTGCTTACAATATTATTGAAAGTGTCAGCAATACTTTCGGCAGCCAACGTAAAATCAGGACCTGGGACGTACACCAATATCACTGTTATTTGGGTAAATTCGCGGGGGAGATAATGAGGGCGAAAGGAAACCACCATCATTTCATAATGTTTTGAACAATCGGTTTCTCTCATCGTAAAGTTCGTTGCCCACCTGTTGTTCACAGCCATACAAAGACCCCCACCAATCGTTTTCTGAGTTTTTATAGTGTCGCGGTCAAACCGAATAAAAGTAAATCCATCTAAATTAAAATCCATTGTTTCCTGGGACAGCCATGTCTCCGTAAAACAAAACAGGCTTGTGCGTCGATAATCCTCATCATACTTGATCAATGCAGAGAGCTCGTCGATTTTATTCCTCAAGGATCTAACATTTGATAAGATCATGGCCGGCAAGGGCAATCTACTACCTCTTCTTCGCAGTCTTTTAACTATTCCTCCTCTCGAGCCCCTTTTCCGTCGCTTCATGCCAGTCTTTCTCCAACTGTAGTCAACCAGAAGACACTTTGGGACACTTTTGAAAAGTTCTGAATCCGTTGATGGTGCAACAGCATGCAATCGCAGATCCAGCAGAAGTCCACGCGGATACACCAGATTTTTCACAGGTGGCGATATGCTTACTCCAGTCGGCATTGTCCATAAGGCCATTATCGGTTGAGAAATAAACACCACAAGGCCCAGAACTGCCAAAAAATTATCCATCTCACATACAGCTTATAAATTAACGAAACGGAACGAAACACACAAACAAACTCAAACTAATCAAACAAAACAAACAAACAACAAGAGCCTGTGTCACGAGTCGCACGAGCAGCGTTGCGCCCCGGAAGTCCTTCTTGCCCCGCAGTAATTTCATAGCGTGTCACCACATAACCGACAAGCTGCTATGAGATGTTAGATTAGCTAACTGCTCATTTAAAAAAAAAAAAAACAGCTTGTTTAACACAAAATACACTACATCTCTTCTCATTTTTCCCCACTACGTATGGGCCACAAGAGAAATATTAATAAAATAAATTAAGGATTATTACGAACATGTTTTTCGAACATGTTGAGAACATGAGAACATTATAAGAACATGTTGAAGTAGAGCTCTTATTGCTGAGTTTTTAGTTTCACTTTCTGCAGTGAATAACTGACTGGGATTTGAGACATAAAATCAAGTAAATTATTAAATAATTTATTGTTTATTATTGATAGGCCTAATTGATTAATAATAAAAAAATGTATGCAAGCCCCCCAAGTCGTTTGTCCATTCACTACTATTATAAAGCTTGGAAGAGCCAGGGTATTTTTTTAAATATATTGCAGATTGTGTTAGTCAGAAAGAAGATGGTCATGGCTTGAGTAAATCATGGGGGAGTTTTTATTTTTGGTGAACTAATCCTTCAAGGCTTGTCTCTGAAAGCAGGAGATAATATTTTATATTTCAGTGCATGTCACAAGGTTTTGTTGAAATCATTTTCAGAGTCTGGTTGTGGGACGTCTGTTATACTGGACGTTGTTTGGAGAAACAATCTCTTCCACTGTGAATATGATGATAGTTTAAAACACGCACCAAAGTCTTCTACACTGAAAGAGGGTCCTGTCCATGTGCTGAACAGCTCACAATCATCACAATCATCTGAGGAGAAGATCATTCTGTCTGACAGTCATGAAGATCATTTTACTGTGACCATTAGAGACATTTCTGCCGAGATGAGGAGTTTATTTATGTGGAGTGGAGAGATACGGATCATATTCATCAATTACTCACATATCCTTCATTAAAGAGATTCAGCTGAATGTTAATAGTGAGTTTTAGTTTATTTTAATGGAAAAAACCTTGCAGATCTAAATAAGAATGTAATCCATCATGACTTTTAATAATTGAATAAATCAAGAAATAAATCTCATTTTGCAGGTCGAATCACTTCTGTCCAGGTTCAGGCCTACTCCAGTAAATCAGTCTTCATCACGTGTAAATTTCCACAAGAGTTCAGAAGAAACAAGAAGTTCATCCAGAAAGATTCATCACAGAAGATTATTGTTGATGAACAGAATCAATGGGTCCATCCTGATGAAGTTCACGTGTGATGATTCCAGTGAAGGACTTTTGAAGGTTTTTATCAGTGATTTAACTGAAGATGATGGAGGAACGTACAGGTGTGGAGTGAATATCGCTGATCTGTTCACTGAGGTCAAACTGACAGTAAATCAAGGTAAAGAGATTCTGTTGGGAGATTCATTTTGAATACACACTTTATAACAGTATAATTTTTTATATTATAACTATTTTTCATTGTTTGTGTGTATAGTTGATCATTTTCGTGCATCAAGTAAAGCATCTGCTGTTATTGGTGAAAGTGTGAATCTCACCTGCGATTTCCCTGAGAAACACGGCGAGACCTTCAAACACATCTGCAGAGAGAACGAGCAGATGATATGTGAGAACATCAGTTCATCAGAGCAGAAACGCTTTGAGTTTTCTGTCAGTACAGCAGGAGTTTTTACAGTGATCATCAGTAATGTGAGCGAGAGAGATGCTGGAGTTTACTGGTGTGGAGCAGAAACCAGAGACACACATCTGACTTCTGTCTCTCTCACCAATCAACATCACCTCACTGTGACCAGTACGTACAGTCACCATAAACCACATAACATGTGCATTCATTGCAGGATATAAACACTTTCATTCTCTTGACTATTAGTGCCTCCAGTGGTCGGACGTGAAGGAGATTCATCAGAGATCAAATGCCCTTATGATGCAAAACATTCAAGAGAAGTAAAGCATCTTTGCAAAGGAAAGTGTTTCACTGAAGATGCTAAAAATATCATTCGATCAGATGAATCCCATGTGAATAAACCAAAGATTTCAGTAAAGGATGATCCTGAACTCAATCTCTTCACTGTGACCTTGAGTGAGCTGAGAGCAGAGGATGCTGGGATATACTGGTGTGCAGTGAGAGATGAGTTTAATCTTCCCACTGAACTCATGATGGTCATGAAAGATGGTGAGGGTGTTTCTGGAGAAAATCTCAATGTTTCTGATCATTCTGTTCTCATACTCATATTTTCTCTCTTCAGCGGTCACTCGTGAAGCGTCTGTCGGAGGATCAGTGTCCATCAGCTGTAAGTTCATCAGGAATCACAAGAGTCTCCAGGGGTCGTTTTGCAGAGGAGATCAGCCGAACATCTGTGTGCGAGACGGAGTTCGTGTTTCATCGAATACGAGAACAAATGGGCGATTCTCTGTGACTGACGAAACCTCAGCTGGAGTCTTTACTGTGAACATCAACAACCTGACAGAAGAGGATTCTGGGAAATACTGGTGCACAGAGGAGAGTTCTGGGTCGTTCGTTTTCACTGAAGTTCATCTACATGTGATCAGAGGTAAAATACTCTTTCATTAAAAGGATTGTTCACATAGTAAATTCATCAGTGTTGAACTAACACCGCTCAGGGGGGGTGTTGGATGATTGTTTTCCCTCGGCCAAAATCGTGTTCCAGGGGTGGGGGGAGAAATGGGAATGTGGGGGCACTGCGATGCGACCACAAAGGGCACTTACACTTTCGCGATCAAAGGGGCAAAGACTCAAGCCCCCCCAAATATCACTTGCATGCTCTTGTTTATGGTCTCTGTAATGAAGGCGGGACTCAGAGTAAGATCCACATGCAAAGCTTTATTAAATGTTGAGTGTGGTCGTACAGGCATGGTCAAACGGGGCGAACAGGAACATCAGAGACAGGCAGGATCATAGTCAAAGTACAGGCAGTGGTCAAAAGGCAGGCAGCTATCAATCATAGAACAGGAGAACCAGACAGGGATCGGGAACAAGGACTGGAACAGACAGGGAAACAGATAAACGCTTGGAAATGCAACACTCAGGAAAACAAACTTCGCCGTGAGGTGGTGTGTGTGGAAGTCCTTTATAGTCCTGGTAATGAGCTGCAGCTGGGTGTGGTGATCAGTGTAATGTGCTAGGCTGTATGTGGCAACAGGTGATTGGTGTGGAGTGAACATGTGACTGACAGGGAGGATTGTGGGAAGTGTAGTCCGGGAACTGACAGGAGCAGACGGTGATCGTGACATAATGCCCCCCTCCCGGAAGGCGCGTCCTCGCGGCGTAAAAGGAACAGCTAGGGAGGGGGTGGTGCATTGGAGACCTGCATGCAGACAGGAACGGGGTCCCCAATGCAGGTCCAGGAACTCGGGCAGCCACGGAGGGTCAGGTGCCACAGGTGGCCCACGGCGGGTCAGGAGTCTCTGGCGGCCACGGCGGGTCCGATGGCTCAGGCATCCACGGTGGGTCAGGTGGTTCGGGCAGCCAGGGCAGGTCAGGTGTCTCGGGCAGCCACGGCAGGTCAGGTGCCACAGGTGGCCATGGCGGGTGTGGTGCATGGGCAGCCACGGAGGGTCAGGTGCCACGGGCAGCCACGGCGGGTCAGGTGGCTCAGGCAGCCACGGCAGGTCAGGTGGCTCGGGCAGCCACGGCAGGTCAGGTGGCTCGGGCAGCCACGGCAGGTCACTGGCTTGGGCAGCCACGGCAGGTCAGGAGTTCGGGGCCACGGCTGATCAGGAGCCACAGGCAGTTTGGAGGCCGCTGATGACCACGGCTGTGCAGGGCTCCCACCCACAAGCTCCCCACCCTTAGGTATACTGCCCCCCCCCCAAAAAAAAAGTTCTTGGGGAATCAACGGGAGCTGTGGCGGGTTCATGGGCAAGAGCTCAGGTGGCGCCGGCAGGCAAGGAGCTCGATGGTGCCGGCAGGGCAAGGAGCTCAGGTGGCGCCGGCAGGCAAGGAGCTTGAGGCTTGAGTGCAAAGCGGCCAGCGTGGGTTTCAGAATGCCAGCCGCTCGTGCTGTAGTCAGTGGAGGATCATTCATGCTGGAACGCAATCCTCTCCGCTCTCGGACAGGACCAGCGATGTGACGTGATTCTGGACGTTCGGCGGGGACTTGACTTGGCTCTGGGTGATCAGCGAAGACGTGATTTGATGTTGTAGTGGCCGCCATCTTGAGAGTGTTCTTTGATGTGGCGGCCATTACATGATTCACTGCGGTGTCAGATTCCTCCGCGACACCCACAGTAAAACGTGAACAACAGTGAACAGGGCAAAGTCCAGAAATTCCGTGAGCGACCCTCGGGGACCATTGGTGAGTAAACAGTTCTTTAATGGTTCGTTTAATCCATAGGCAAATAAGTCAATGAG